>KK117121.1:45895-153603 GCA_000611955.2 Stegodyphus mimosarum | reverse complement strand
CGCGATAAAAAAAATTTGGAGATCTCTATTACAGTTAAAAAGACAATATAAAAAGATTATATATAGAATTTATAAAAAGATTTCTTCAATGGAAAACAGATATTTGTGGTTTTTAACATTTATTAAAGGATTTTTTACTGAGAAACATTTTCTCTCAACTAGCAACATTTCTAACAATTGTAAGGAGCGTTTGCTGTATTATTACAATATTTGGAACAGGCATGAGCATTGTTGTCAAGATTGTATTTTAGAATAAACTGCCAAAAATCAAAAGGAACGCCTTTCTAAGTTTCAGTTTTGTTTTCCCTGCAATAATGGAAATAAACTCCGAAATATCTCTCTCGTACAGAGGAATTTTTGATACTGATGCCACTGCGAGCATAATTTTGTTCAAAATGTTTTAGATCGCCGTAATTTTCATTCAAAAGTTTCGACGAAATAAACAAGATATAATGAGATTTGTAGCTGTTGAAATCTCATGATGATTTCTTTGAACGCTTAATCAAAAGTAAGAAATGTTTTTCTTCTCTATGTAATTTCGTATGGCAATTCAAAATCTCGTTATTCTTCATCTTTCTCAACGATCCACATGACTGAACAAATAAAATAATGTTTCGCACGAAAAATATAGCCGTTAAGAATTTGCTGCCCTATTGCTCTCCTCTAGCTGCGGTACTAGATATAAAAGTGCAGTAAGTTAGAAAGTCTGCCAAATACTCTCTTTCAAACTCAAGAACTCTGCACTTATATTCACTAACCTGCGTTCTTTCCGAAGTTGATGAAAATAGAAGTAACGGTAAAGCCAAAATAATAAGATAACTATGTTAATTAGCATAATTATTTTCTTGTTTTAAGGTAAGTAATGTACTAAAATCTTTGTTTCTCGGAGTTAATGAATCATTTATCATTGGCTGCTGTGATAGCAATTATCAATTCAATAGAATTTCCAAACGAAATACTTATGAAAATGTCTATGGTGGAAGCCCTTGAACACGTAATAGAGTGTAGATGAGAATTTGATAAAGGAATTGTTTTAGAAAAGTGATATTATGTATAGTTTGCGTGACAGCAGAAATAATAAATTTTAGTTCTGATTTTAAATGAAGTTGTAGAGCTGGATAGAACAGTTAGGGGTTGTCATTAACATGGACTTGAAGCAACGAAAGACGTTTAAGTCATAACTGATCTAGAGAAAGATATTTTTAAAACACATGACAATATCTTTGCTTCTAAAAGAGCCAAAACACTTTTGATGGATGCAGGAAGGAATGTCAAAAAATCCTCTCAACTCCTTTCGATGAAACTGTAAATTATGCAAAAAAGTTGGAACAGTAAGCTCGTAATGTAGTAAAATAATAAGATGGTAGATTTAATTTATATGAAGTTCAAAATTAAAGGAAAAAAAAGGAAGGGATTAACCAAAATATGAAATCAAGTGGGCAGATTGGTATGGACAAATATAGCGATAAGTATTTTTGCAGTAATTATGCATTAATGCACGTATTACTAGACAAAGTTAATATGAGTTTCCTATAATGACTTTTGCTCTATACGTGGGATACCTTTGCCGTAATTTAAAATAGTGTTGGCTTAAAGATATTTCTGGAAATAAAATGAGAATTTTTTTTTCGAGGAGGAGCTACATTATTTAAAAGTTACGCTTGTTGTTAATTTTCGGTTTTTTAAAAATAATAACGTTAATAAGCTTATTCGGCTTATTCTTCTTACTTCACCATTCTTAAATAGAAGTTCATAACGTTAATCAATAATTACTCTCACCAATAATCATTTTCGCTAAAAATACCACCTTTAAAGGAAATAAAAATCATTTGGAAACGTAAGGGCTTTACTGCATTTCGTATTCTAAACAATTAAGTATGCTAGTTAACGTACTATAGTACACAAATTTATTATAAATCAAATTTGGGAGAATGATTTCGTGTTTTAATTCATTTTTGTATGTACAATTGCATTATTTAATTACTAATTGAATTGTAATTTACGTTATGTTTATGTTATAGATACTAGTGTACATACCTATTGCATTCAACTGACTGTACTGCTGTGCAATGTGCTTAAAAAAATGTGTTTGCAAGGCTTTATTTCTTGATCAAAAATACATGTTTTCAGTCAACACGTTTCTCAAAATAAGCGAAAAAATTAATGAAAATACTTTCAATACTGTAAGCAGAATTCTACAAACATAAAATATACATTTTTACCTGTTCTACACATAGCAGAAGATCTAATGAGTAAAGTATATCATGCGTTTTAATATGTTAATTTCGTAATTTTAATCTGCACAATTTGCGAAAGCACATTTATTGTCTTAGAACACGTTTACTACCCAAATCCGATATCGTTGACCAAGTTTAGGATGGCAGTACTAAACAGAAGCTCATTTGAAAGATTGATAGTTTTGTTTTTGGTGAAACGCTTGGTTCGGCAAACCCATGAAAATACTTATTGTGCCTATCTTTGTGAATTGCATACTTAATAGCTGTCAGCCATTTTGCTTTTAACTTATTTATTTAAGCATAATGAATATTTTTTAACAGGAAATTTAAATCTTTGAGGAGCTTAATAAGGTTAAATTTTAAATTTAAGGAACCCTCCCACTGACGAAATTTAATCTAGTTTCACAAATTTTCTACTTCGTTTTGAAAAACTTTGCAAGTGGAGTCACTTGGAAGAAATATGTAAGGAAATAAAAAATGCAGCCGCCTTTACGAATATCCCATTATAGGCTTAAAATTGTTATTACTTAAGTTTATTTTTGGATATAAAAAGTAAGAACTCTATTTGACTGAAAAAAATAAATGCTTGTAGTATGAACGCAGCCACAGTATTAAGAATATAAATAATTATAATCATTTAAAAATTCCCCAGTTCTTTGAATGACATCTCTTTCGGCTTCAGTTTCATATAATTAATTACATATCTTTAAGCTAAGAAAAATCCATGACATAACAACGAGGGCCTACTGATCCAAGTACCAATCGCAACAAGGGTAAATAACTCTCAGGCTACTGTAACAAAAGTAATTCCAGTGTGAAGTAGCTGGGATATCATGTAACAACTTCCCACTTTTTTATGCTATGCTCTTTTCTGTGTCTAGGGAAATGACAGAAAAAAATATTAAAGGAAAAAAGATACAGGACGAATGAATGGCAGCCACTTTCGGAACCCATCGACAAAAGAATAGGTCCACATCTGAAAAGAGAATGAATCTTGCCAACAGAAAAACTCTATTGCTATGTAATAGGATATTCCGACGAAAGGAAAAGTGTTTTTCCTACACAGTTATCTATCACTGTCAGCATAGAGTTACGCTTCGATTCCGATTAGGCCTAGCGCCATCTTGTGGCAATTGTGGCTATCAAAACGAGGAAAGTACCAGAAGTGAGGCCTGATTGTCATTGCAGATGGTGCAACGTTGGTTTCAAATCCATTGCAATAAATGAAATTTAACGATTTAATCCCAACATATTTGCTACCACCATTGATGATCTTCAACGTGCGGGGAGAATCAAAATAGCGTGGGTGCTTCTACTAGCTACTGAAAAATTGGTTCGCAAATGTTTGTCAGCTCCAAACTTTTTGTGTATCTTCGAAGAATAATGTAAAACGGCTTAAAGATTTCCACTTGAGGTTAGAAATTTACTATAGCAGCCAATCTTGAGCTGAGTCTTCATTTCTAATTTGATTTCAGCACTGCTCTCGCTTCCGTTTTGTGTTCGTTTTTTTGAGTTGTAAATGGCATCGTAACCCCGAAATCTCTTTACTTAATTTTGTCAAAGCATTTATTTGCAAAACACCCTTTCTGATTTTTAAAGCATTTTGGAAATCTTGGATTTAGAAGTTACAAATTTCTTGTTTGAAATTTGGTTAGAGTTTCAGCACAATATGCGTTTCGCTCAATTGAAAACTGTAATTTCTGAGGTAAGAATAGTATGTCACAGGAATCAAATCTTCACATGAATGGAAAAGGGCTGCTGCCAGAGTTCGTTTCATATTTTATGAATAAACCTGTGAAAGCAATATTGGATAGAATACTGTAGTCATAAATCATCATCGACACTTTTTTCTCTTTTTTTTGTATACGTTCCTTTCCTTGGTAGAAATAATTCTTCGCCTTTTCTAATACCTTCAAGTAAGTACCATTGTTCAAATAACATGCCAATATTTTTCTTATTCAGAAAGAAGAAGAAAAAGCTTAGGAGAAGAATTATTGATGCATCTCGTCACAGATATTTTTCAGAAACAAATTATTACTTTTTTCCCTATGTTTGCTATGTCAATGATTTTTTTCTTTATGTTTCCATTGATTTTTGTTTCCGCTTCGACATACCTTTTCTAAAAACTGTTATTTATTTAACACATCATTCCTTTTCGTCTTGAATCTGTGTTTAATGGTATTAAATATGATCTTTATTGTGAACTTGCTACGTTGTATACTTTCTAAGAAAGAGAAAGGCATGAACACACTCTTACCGGGTCTAGAATTGGGAAAGTCAAGCTGATTAAAGTGCATCATCAGAGTGCTTCTGTATTACGAGATTTTTGAAAAACTCTTCTGCTTTTTCATGTTTGTAGTAGTTCTCTTTCGAGATATTTTTAAATACAACTGCAGAATTGGGGGAAATTTTCGATTGCACTTGCGTGCTTCACAGTCATTAATTAAACAGACAGAGGAATTGGGTGAAACAGAAGCTGTAATTTTATTTTTGGTTAAATAATAAAGGCGATTGTAAATTAAAAGAAATTATCATTATAAAATAGCACATCCGAGAATTTATGTAATGCATAAGAAAGGATAAATTTAATAAGCAGCACAAAATGAATAAAATTTGATTCATTATATCAGAATATTTTATTGCTACAAAGATTTCCCGGAGTATCTGCCTACAAACATATATGCTTGTTGAGTTATTCTCTGAACTTAACTAAAAGTTCTTCAGACTTGCTAAGATCGACAAGGAAGTTATCGCTTCGTCTGTGTAAATTAGCATCTTAAAAAGGTTTAAATAAGCGTTTTTTTTTATTAAAAGCTTGAACTTAACAATAACACAACTTGTGCATACAAATTAAAACTCCGCCATTTATTGTTATTAGATAACAGAAAGCTGAATTCCCAAATTAAAGTTATTCGTAACAGAAGTCTGTAATGTAAATGGCCTCAAATTTTAAGCGCACAATTTAGCCTTGACTAAAAAAGTAACAAATTACGGATAACTAACGCGGCAGAGCTGGGGGAAAATACTGCTGAAAGTTCTATATCTAAAATTTTCAAAAATTCTACCTCAAATAGCCTTAATTCATTTACATCCTGGTGACAGCTAACGAAAAGGGGAAGGAGTATAGTCTCGTATCATAACAGTTTGTAGGAAAAAATGTCACCCGGAAAGTAAGGAACTGGGAAGATAGGCAACGGAAAATTAGGAAACGGAAAATAAGTCACCATTTTTTGCAATGGGAAAAATAAGGAATGTTTAGAAATATCACTAAGATGGGAGATAAAAGTTTTATCATAACAACCATACTTGCGGGATTGAGAATCTTCTGACGATGACTGAAAGAAGATAAGCGAACTGCTGGCCTGTCTGATGGTAAAAATTGAGGGTTGACCAGCGGGTCATGGTCATTAGTGATTGTTCCCCTCGTACCCCATGTAGTTGTAGCCTTAAGCTGTGGTTTAGGGGTGAAACATTGTCGCATAACTGAGCGTTAAAAGCAGTATTATAACAAACCGTTGTAGATGAAATTTAGTCACAGTTTGCGATAAGAATATTAAAACCTGCTATCGAAATTACCTTGCTCGGCTGCAGCTAGCTCAACGTCTTACCCTTAAAACCTCCCTCAAGAGAGCCCGCTATAACCCTGCCGGTTAAATTAGAATTTGGCAGCTTTCCCCAACTCCGATTGGCGACATTATTTGGCGAGATTTTAAAGTTCCTTTTTTTCCGTTCCTTATTTTCCGGGTGACAATTTTTCCGTTCCTTATTTTCCGGAGGTTTTCTTTCCGTTTACCTTTTTTAAGGATGACATTTTTTCGGCACACACGATAATACTGCTGAAAGTTCTATATCTAAAATTTTCAAAAATTCTACCCCAAATAGCCTTAATTCATTTACATCCTGGGGACAGCTAATGAAAAGGAGAAGGAGTGTAGTCTCGCATCATAACATAATGGTTTAATTGACATAAAATATACTCTACGTACCTTTATGACGTTAACTTTACTCAGGAAACTTTAATAATATTCACTTTACATACGACAGAAATCACAGAAATCCCATACAACTGGAAACTGAAACCAAGATGATCTTTAATTTCCATTGAGTTTACCAGGGGTCCGAAAAAAGGATTTGGTAAAGGATTTAGATCCATTTATTATAGTGATAGGATTTAAAGATTTAATGAACCGATTTACTGTCTAAATAAACGATAAAACTAGCTACTGGATAGTCATAAATTATTTAAATAAAGATGACAATTGAATTTTAAACAAACGGTTCACCAAATTATAAATGTTTTAGGAAACGGTTTTGATCCCATAGGATACCTAAATTAGGTTGGTTAATTATATCTCAAGTGTTGATTACAATAAAGAACAGATTATAGGTACATTAATCATAATAGATGAAATGAGTCAAACGAGCCCACGAAGTCTAATCGAGGAAAGTTAGAGAAGGGGACAGTAGCAGCTGCAACCGTTACCACCCATCCCCTAATGGTCATCATATGACGGCGGAAGATGTGTAACGTTCCCGCCCTCTTACTTTCCTCCCGCCGGTAGTGGTCATTACGGGTTATTCAATACGATGTCCAGTGCTAGGAAAACGAATTTTCCCAAGAAGCTCCAAGACACCCACATTAGCAGATAAGATAACATTTAATGTGGCTGCAGTGATTCTGCCTGACCATTACTTAATGCCAAATAAGATGATACATCGCACTCTATTTTTAGCACTAATGTGTCCTTTCATAAGTTTTTGTATGACTAGTACTAATAATTCATAAATAATTCAGTCTTCAATTCACAGGTTTTGATGCTAGAAAGTGCAGTGATATAGAAGTTTCCTGAATAAGGTGCTTTCTAATACTGCGCTCAGAAAATGCGCATATCGGTTATCAAATATAATTTGATTACCTCGAAAAAATATAATAGTTTTCAGATAGCCGTAAAATTCTTTTCTAAACATATAAAGATAAGAAACACACAGAGTACGTAGGCACGTTGTTGCTATCTGCGTTGAATAAGATCTTTTATTTAATTTTCATGTTATAAAATTGCGTTGTTCGTCAGCAGAAGGTAATCAAAATTTAGAAAATTATTTTATATGTTTTTCACAATGACAACTTGCAACGGATGCCAGTTTTTATTCTAAAAAGGATTATTTATAACCCATATCATGTATAGTGCGAGAGCTCTCTAAATCTAGTTCGTTTGTACATTATTTTGGGCAGAAAATAGAATATATAATTATGGCGAAATTCTGCAGTAATTTCAATATATTCTTGATATCCGGCGGGTATATTTTCATGTTTAATTTGATTAAAACGATAATATACTTTTTAGATATTTTGATATTTCTTATTCATACCAGTTTATATTTTGCATTGCCAGAGTTTTTACAACTAATCTTCCCGATGATTTGAATTTTGATTTTAATGAACAGCAAGGGTTTAGTTCAGAAGCAGAAGTGTTTTTTTTAGCCCAAAGGGGCGTTAGCTTAGAAAGCTATTAGTCTCGAAACGGCGTCTTGCGTTGGTTCACAATAAACATCCATTTCACTTTTCAAATTGTTGTCACCAAATATTATCGCCCTGTATTATATTTAAAGAAATGAAATAATGAAGAATACACATGGATGCATGCCTCTTTCTTGCATTGCAAAAAAACAACGGTACCTAGAGCCATTAAATTTTGAATAATGTATTTCTCCAATCGATATGGGCACTTAGAAGCCTGAATTTTGAATTTCGAATTTGTTTTATTATCTATTTCAAATTTTGTAAAACTTGAACGATTTTTTGATTTAAAAACTCAACGATTTCAAAGCGACAAGTGGCAACACTTCATCATTTTTAAAACAAAAAACATTTTTATCTCCAGCGCGTGAGAATTTCTATCACGCGGGAAGAACGTGATATTTAATAAAGGAAACACATAAAACGTTAATAATAAAAAGACAAAGAAGAGTTTTGTAAGTCCATGGTATTAAGGAAACTGAACTTTGATATAATAAACTGAGAAAAAACTGAATAAACAGAAAAATGTATGCCATCATTTAACGCTGCATCGGGAATTCTAAACGTATACTGCTATGGAGCTTTTAAAACTTTTATAATTACGCTGTTGAATTGTATATGACACAAGCGCGAAGAAAATGCTGATCAAAAATAAAACTAAAGAGGCAAAAAAAAATGTGTTACTAGGCGTGAGTCTGAAGCAGACTGTTAAATTGTGAGCTCAGTGAGCGCGAAAAAAAAAAAAACTTTTGGGCGACTGCTAACATCTGAAACCTTTCAGATTTTTATTTTTATTTTTTATTTTTTATTTTTTAGTACAAAAGTCTCAAAATGGGATTTTGCGTTCGTACATTATAAATGTAGTTTTCAAATTGCTGCGACCAAATATTATCGCAATGCATTATTTCAAAAAAATAAAAAATGAAGGATCTGTATGTATGTATGTATGCATGTATGTATGCTCCTCGCAATATGAAAATATCGCATGTAGACACCACATGACTTCCTTGTACTGCCTATTGAATTATTTACATTTTTTGCTGAACTACATTTCCTCGAATTTTATTACAGATACATTTCTCATTCAATCAATTCAGTTCTTACTTCAAACACTCAAACAATTCAGTTACACTCAAAACATCTTCATTCAAATTTGCAAAATACGAAAAACCTAAATAACCAATTACAGTTAAAAACATACAAAAAACATTCTCTACAATTAAATTAGTTTTTCTACTCAAAAACAAGCGAGCAGGAAGGCAAAATTTTTGTTGCACGAAACTGAAAGTCAACTTTTAGTCCCATTGGGCAAAAAGATACTGAAGTTCCTGCACCAGCTGAATTAATTCACCATTCTACTAAGAGTTTCAAGTTGAAACAGAATTCTAGATCAAGTTCGAAATCAAAGAATGAGGTGCATGGCCTGGAGGGTTTTACATAATTTTTATCAAAATTTAATTATATACATATATACATAATGTAGGCTAAAATGCCTAAATCGAATGTCAACGCTTAGGCAAGCACTGAATAGTTTCATCAAAAGAATCTAATGATCGAATTATACTGCGTAATGCAGTTCGAATTCTACCCTCAAAAAGACTGACTTATCCAAAAAAAAAAAAAATGTTTTGCAAGCCATGTATTTAGAAGGGGAAGAGTTCAGTAAGCCAATAGATGAACTTCTAACGCCATCTCTTGGCGATATTGTTATGTATTACATATTTCAGTTGTGAATTAAAATGTTTTAATTGTAATGATTTAACTTATTTCTGCTTCAGACTTAAAGATTAATTTGTTTTTATTTTGTAGTTGAACTTGCCTTGTTGAAAAGTAATTGTTGCCATTTAATTTGTTTTCTTTACAGTTTTGGTTAACGCTGTTTTTATGTTGCTTGAGTAATTAATTTTTCTTCTGTTACTTTTGGTAGTTGGTTAACTATTTAAAAATTTTGTTTAGTTAATACTTTGCTTAACTTGGTTGCTTAATGTTTAATCTCTTGTTAAGTTGACCCTTAAGATCAATTTTTTTAGCTCTTTTAAAGTTTTGTTTGCACAAGTTGGTGTTTAAAGTTTTAATTAAGTTTTAATGTGCCCCCTTTTCTGCTAAGTTTGGAATCCATATTTTCTGACTATGATGGTCGTTTTGGTGTTGTGGAAAACATAAAATTTTCATACTTGATTATTATAATTTAATTGATGTAATTTTTTATTTTCTTACTATGGTGGTCGTGTTTGGTGTTGTAATAAACCTAAGAAAATTATCTATGTGATTATTATATTTTAATTGAAGTACTTTTCTCCATTGAAGTTCTAATTAGTATTTAAAGAACAAATCTTTTAATTCTTTCGAAAACCTTTTTTCCGTTGCCTTGTGGGGAAACAAGATTTATGACATTGTTTTCGAAATTTCTTCACCCGCCAGACAGTGGTCTGGGTAGCATCTGCTATCATTGGAAACTTCTGCACCCTGCTGGAGAGGGTAATTTCAACGTTACATATTATACGCCAAGGTCGAGGGGACGGGCTGGTTTGCTTACTCGCAGGCTTTTTCTGTACTGGAGTGGGACCCCTCGACGAGGCTAGTTCTGCTGACAGGTGGTTGACCTTTGGTGGATCAGCGATTATTCGCCAATTTCAGGAGTTCGAACTACATGGTTTCACCTTCCTGTGTGTTTTCCCCCCTGAGGTTGCCGGGCAGTTGGCCGGTCTTATACCATCTAAAATCGCCAAACGAGCATTTTGGCGAAAGGAGGAAAAAGGCTGGGAGCGAGCTACGAAGGGAAGACAGACGGAGACGGAGAGGCGTGGAGACGACGAGAAAAGTACTATCTGTGAGCCAAGAGAGTAGCTGTCTGCGTTGTCATAGAACGAACGATGTCAGAAGAAATGGATGAGAGAAAGCACCTATGGAGGGCGACGCTGATGTCAAAATCATTTCTTAACTAATTTTTCTTTTTTCTCTCCTTATAGAAAACAAGTGAAATGGCAAAACTAGAAAATTTTGTTGACGTCTACTGCCATGATTCTGTATCCACGTATCGGCATGTACCCTTACCATTATCAAATTCGGTATGAAAAATTTTGTTTTATCCTGTTTCCTCACCACCACCACCTATGTAAAAATTTGTATTAAGTCAGTTATCTCTTAATAAATCCTATATTTAATTTTAACTTCTCTTGTAATGTTTTCACTTTTTAATTTAGAACACTGGACCCAATAGTATTTTAAATTCTAACACAACGCAAATTTAATTATTCTGTTGGAGCCATTTTGGTCACTATTTACTGTTTCTTTGAAACCTAGTTTTACAGTATATTGTGTTTATCATGTATGTCACAGACTTTTACACACATGAAATTTTGTCTTGTTCATGTGATTTAGAATGGTTATCCAAATTTTCACTTTCATTTGATTTTTAACTTTAAAACGTAAACTCATAAGAAAAAAAAAAACTCCAACAATATCAAGGAACATTCCTCAACACACTCCCCACCTGAACTCTGACAAGAGTTCATCTAACTGAGTTATACATACAATCATGTACATAAATCACTATTCTAAAAAATGCAAAAAACTCCAATTAGTCAAAAACTTCAATCACAAAACAGGTTATATACAACATATATCAAATAATAAGTGTTATAACTAATAACTGAATTAAATTTGTTAAAATTATTTTCAACTTAACTAAACAAACTTAACTAACGATATTCAATTTAATCATTAATAGAAACCAAAGAAGGAGAAATGCATAACATATCGTTAAAGTTCAAAATATTTAAAATTCAAGAGGATATAGATGTTGGACGGTACGTTTTAAAGTCCCATTACCAGTTTTTAATTCGAATGATCGGACTTTACCATCACGTCCAGGAATAGTTTTTATGATTCTGCCAAGCTTTCATAACAGTTTGTTTTTATTGTCTCCTTCACCTAAAAGAACATCTCCTACTTTTAGTTTTGGTTGAATTTCGAATTCTTCAAGAAATGGGCACTTCTAGGATCTAATAAATATTGTTGCTTCCATTTGCGCCACAACTGTTTTAACAGCAATTCTTGATAATACTTTATTTTAACAGCGTTTCTCTTGTCGTTTCGCTACTGATAATTCTAGCAAAAGTCAAAGGATACTTGAAATCAGTTTGACCAATGTTTAGGAAGTGCATTGGAGTCAAGGGTTGTGGCTCGTCATTGTCGTCGTAAACGCAACTTAGAGGTCGTAAATTAAGAACTGACTCTACTTCGACAAGTAATGTAGACATTTATCGAAGGTCAACAATGCTTTCCCTGTGATTTTCCTTAAACATTCTTTAACAGATGTGACAAGTCTCTCATAAAACCCTCCCCACCATAGGGCTCGCTCGATTATAAATTTCCAATGGATTCTTTCTTTGGCAATGAAATTCTTGAATTTGTCATCTTTTAAAACTTTTGAAAATTCTCAAATTCTTTCTTTGTCCTCTTAAAGGTCTTGGCCTTGTCAGAGTAGATGATTACGCACTTCTCTTTTCTGCTAAAAAATCTACGAAATGCAAGTAAAAAGGAGTCTGGTGACATATCTGATACAAGTGTCGAAAACGGCCTGTAAAGTACGGCCTGTAACGTAATTAAGCTTAGCCGCACTTAAACAACTTTTAATTTATTTATAATTCTATAAGTATTGCATGCAGATTTACTAAAGGCAAAAAAACCTTAACCGGAAGATAATAACAACATAATTCAATCATTTTTAAAGCAAAAAATGCACAATTTACCAAATATAAGAATAAAAAACTGAGCTCACTGAGCCGAGTAACAGAGTGGATATATATATATAAATATATTTACATACTTTTGATGCGGCCCATTGCAACCAAGATAGGAGGTTCACATCTATATATTATAGCAGTCCTACATACAAAATTTCAACGTTCTGAGGCTACTCGTTTTTGAGTTATGCCAGATACATACATACATACATACATACGTACAGACGCCAAGAAAGAAATCTCCTCAGAATCCATTTTAAATTAGTTTTATATTTTTTTGGGGAAAAAAGAGTCCTTTATTCTGTCTTTACGTACAAATCTCAGGCAAAAACATCGTTAAATTGCATTCAATAGTTGTCGAAATAGATATTTTTGTTGAAATATGATACCTGAAATTTTTTGTGATTACACTTCCTTTTTCTTCGTACAAGGAAGTAAAAATCTCTTTTAAATCCATTTAAATCTAATTACAATTGGTTTCGGAAAAAGGTTCCTTTATTCTGTCCGTACATACATATGTCAGTCCAAAATACAATTAAAATGGATTCAAGAGCGGTCAAAATGGATATTTATGGATACCCGAAATTTAGGATACCCGATTACCGATACCCGATTTATGGATACCCGAAATTTTTCGCGGTTACAATACTTCCTTTACATCGTAACAGGAAGTAAAAACGGCAGTACCTAGAGCCATCAAATTTTGGATAATGTCGTTCTCCGTCCGAACATGTGTACCTGGAAGCCGAATTTTGAATTTAGAATTTGTTAACTCAAAGGGCGTTAGCACAGAAGGGCTATTAATTTCGTTTTGGCATTTTGCGTTGAATCAGTATAAACGGCGTTTCACTTTTCAAATTGTTGCCACCGAATACTATCGCCCTGTGTTTCTTTTAAAGAAATTAAATAATGAAGAATCCGCATAAATATATATATGTTTCTCGCATTGAAAGAAAACAATTGTACCTAGAGCCATCCAATTTTTAATAATGTAATCAATATTCCACCGAATATGGGCATCTGGAAGTCCTAATTTGGAATTTGATTTATTATCGATTACATATTTTGTAACACTTTAACGAATTCTTGGTTAACGAACTCAACGATTTCAAAGCGAGCAATGGCAATACTGTTCTGAAAAAAAAAAACATTTTCATGTGCAGCGCGCGAGACTGTGTATCGGAAATTATAAAGATATGTTCATTTTAAAATTATTTTGAGATATTGCTTTTGAACTGAAGTTCATGGTTTAAGTGCAAAGAACATGCTATTTAATAAAGGCAACACACAAAACGTTAAAAACAGTCTATTTAGGTTTAATGTAAAATCTGAAAGGTTTCAGATTTTTTATTTATTTTTTTACTATTTATTTCTCGCTCTATTAAACCATTATAACGATAGAATTTTGAACAAATTTTTAAAAATTCGAAATGTCTAACAGAAATGTTATGTAGAGCAATCTTACGAGTGGTGTAGCACCAGGGTGCCTGGGCAAAACAGCCCTACCCCTTGTAGAATTGATAGGTTGTTTCGAATTATAAGATACTCATTAACCTGGGGAACAAGTCAGTTTAAGCATTAATATCATATATGTAGATTTTTTTTTCTCACCCTATGAATATTATTGTGGTTATTAATATCCTATGCACCGTTTCTTAAGGCATTACGGGGTATGCAAATTCAAGCAAATTACGTAGACAATGCAATCTAGAAAAGCTGCCGAAGAACCGGACAGCAAGTCCTGAAAAGACATATACAAGCAAAACAAAAACAATAAAGAGAAAAGTTAAGTGCAGACTTATGGAACGATACGAGAGACACATATGCAAGACTGAAACATGATAAATACTAAATATAAAACATACAAAACATACAGTACGATAAAATTGACAAGTACACTAGTCGTTAACATTTAAGATGGCCATGGGCTTTTACAATTACTGTCATTAAAATTATAGTCCTAAGTACGAAATACTGAATTTTCAATATTGGACAGATTTGCATAGCATTTGCGGGCAAGCCGGCAGTAAAATTTACAAATTTCCTCGACTTTAAGCTCCTCATGTATCTTGCTGTTACGAATATAAATGTTATGTAGTCTGGAGTCAACTGACATAGTCGTAGAGCAGCTAAAGTGGATGTTTTATATTTTTATTGTGATATGAAAAGGCTATCGTAAATCTGAAAGAATCGATATTGAAGACCTCACTGCATGAATCCTTATTATGAACTTGAAAGCTAAATTCTGAATATTAATTTATGTATGTAACAAACAATTGGATATACGTAAACATTAAAATTAGTGGATAAATAATTTATGGTAATTCAGTTTGTATAAAAGTAATCGTTTTATACAGATGCCTTTTTTACTCGTCATGTAAATAATGGAATGAATGAGCTACCAGCAAACAACCCTTCTTGCAAGGATTTGAAACTTTTAAGAATTAAAATTTTTAAATTATTGGTTTCATATTATATTATTTTACAAATAGTTGGAAAATCTGGGTAAGATATATCTAGCAAAATTATAGACCTAAACATATTTATAAAGTTCTCTAAAAAGAAACCTTTTCGCATTGGATTTATTATTTAGATTATGACAAAATAAGGAAAGGTTATATGCCAAAAGGAAAGGAGCATTTCATGGTGTACTTTTCAAATAAACCTGATTTAGATTCACGTTATACATCAAGAAAAACAAGAAAACTTTAGTGCGGTCTGTCCTTTCATTAGCATTTTGAACCTGAATCGAAGTACTAGTACATTAAGCGGTCTTGCCTTCGATCGCTGGTCAGGAAAACTGTTGCCACGAGTTTTGATCTGAGCTCTGTGAAGTCAATTTGTACATGAAACAAGGAGTGCAACTGAAAATTTCCACAATATGATAAAAAATTCCTTTACATTTCTTTTGAAATGATCAGGTAATTTATTACGGTTAGCTATTAGTTGAGCAGTCAAATATTCACCATAGTTTCATACTTAGAGTAAACATGGCTTCAGCTTCTCTTCCAACTGATATTAAGTAATGCTTCCTTAGGTAACAATCCACATCTCTCATATCCATTGCAGTCCTGTTTTCAATTCTGTAGACACAATTATATTAGGAATATATTATAAAACAGTCAGTCTAAGGAATAAGAAATTAAGACACGATATGTTTCAAAAGAATTTGGAAGAAACTAATGCACGGAAAGAAAAATGGGAGTTAACCGGGGGGGGGGGGGAAGAAGAAAAGAGATGTTACAAGGGAAAAAATCTCGTGTATAAACAACAAGGAACGGAAAGAAGCAATTATGTGAAAAACATGCAATCAAAAACATATTCGAGAGTCAAATTACATCAGCAAAAAACATGCTACGAAAAAGGCCTTCACATGTAGGGGTAATTCAGTCTTTATCCAATTTATTTTGCATTAGCGTTTTTTTGATTTAATTTATTTATTTATCCATTTTTGAAGGCAAGACAGTCAGTAGTAAGTCTAATGTTAGAGCTATGTCGGATGCTTTGACGGAGGAATGGGCAAATTTCAAGCCAAATATCTCTAGGCTTAATCTAAATTTTTTTGCAAGTCAGTTCTTTAATATTATTATATCAGAAAGAACATCGATTCAGAAACTTTCTTCTAATTTTGAGAGAAGTGGTAGGCATACAACAAACTAATGGCATAAAATTTTGATACTAAAAGAAAATTTATTGAGACAAATATTATTTGTAATACTGCATGGAAGGAAATATTCGCAAATGCAGCTGATTAGGAATTCAGATCCCATTTGCAAATGTAGCTGATCAAAACGTAATTGCTAATACCAACCATCCGTAATAACGATAACGACATCGATCTAATCTGCAAAATGGAGATATTCAAAGTGCATACTGGATGGCATATTCAGTTCAGCATTCAGAGAGCATCTGAACGAACAAAATATTTACTTAAAAGATTCCTTCTTGAAAGTTGATTTCAATTTATATTAATAAAACTTTAAGTTTTCTTAATCCCAAAATTTAAAAATTCATCTTAGTTTGCTCAGTTTGATAAAATCTGTTACGTCTAAATCAGGTTGAATTATGTTACTACTTTAGAAGGCTTTTTATTCTCAGAATTTGAAAACATGTAGTTAAATGTTTTTCAAATGCTTTCAAGATGAAACATTATCAGCTATATTATTGAGTCATTGTAATAAGGTTTCCTGTCAGCATAATTACATTTCCTTTCAATTGATAATGCTGGTCTAATGTCAAAATAACTAGATTTTTTATCTTCTTGCGCAGAACCTCTTGCGATTAAGACTTGTGTGAGTTCATAAATCGACTTCCGAGATATAATAGGGTGCAATATCAGTCTTGATGTCTTTAGGGAACTAAATTTGTTAATTCTAAAGAAAGCTTTGCTTGAAGTTTTGGTTTTCTCTATTTTCGCCTTTCTTAGCTATTTGTTAGCAAACAAATTCATTCTAGAGATGTATCCAGTTATATGCAAAGACCTTTTTCTTCAATTACTAAAAACACAAACTGATCTATCTAAAGGAAGGACAGCAGAAAATGATATGAGAAATTCCGTTTTTGTAAATATCTTAAGATCTTCAAGTCAAGCGTCGAAAGGATAAAAGTTAACCTCGTGCAGAAGGTAAATACAGCGTATATTCGGCGTAAAAGAGAGAAAATTTTAAGACATGCAGAGTATGTATTAGGCATGAAAAACATAAGGATATTAGACATGTAATGAAAATTTTGTCTCTTTTATAGTTTTAATAATTTAAAAATTCAATTGAAAGTCCCTTTATTCTCCGTAGCTGTATTTAACTTCCCCCCTCTTACAAATAACGACGGTTTAATGACACATATTCATATTCCATCAATAAATATTCCTTCATCTTTTACAACATTTATCATTTCTTATTTCAAAAATTGGATGTTCATTACATCCGTTTCTAACTGTAATATCATTCGCTTAAAAAGATAAGCGGATTGCAATGTGTCATATGTTATATGAACAGAATCAGCTTCATATAATTTAGAATGTTGGCAAACGCCGCTGATTCCCTAGCGCATGCGCATGATACGCAAGCTCTCTGCTGCGTAATACTTTAACTAGTGAGCCAACGTCAGTGGTGAGTATCGTATGTAACCGAGAATCGCTAAGTGCTGTGTAATCACGTATCTTACTTATTATGTTTCTACTCTGCTGTTCTACGTTTTCATAGCATAAATAAATGTTTGTTATGTACATAGAAGACGTCATTTTTATTCTACATTGATTATGGGCCTAGCACGCTTCCACTGCGCAATACAACCGTTTGTGTTAAATTCTTTCGGCAAGCCAAGCTGAGTCGACTGAAATCGAAAATGACGACAATAAATACAGTTTCAATAAAAAAGGAAAATTTTGACACATGGAAATTGCAAGTAGAAGCAATACTGATTAAAAATGATCATTGGGACTACGTAACTGAGAAAATTCAGAAACCAGAAACTGGTGATGAAAGATTTGCTAAATGGAAAACTACTGACCAAAAAGCAACTGCGGATATAATCCTATCAATTTCACCCAGTGAACTTACACAAGTAAAGAACTGTGTAACGTCCCATGAACTATAGCATAATTAGCACTCTATTTACTTATCGAAAGGGCCAGTTAGAAAGGCCACAATTCTAAAAAAAAAATGCTTTTTACAAAAATGACCGACACTAACGAAATGACTGATCATCTAAATGATTTTTTCATTCTTGTGGACAATCTGAAAGAAATGGAAATCGACATTACGGATGATTTGCTAACAATATTGCTTTTGTATAGCATACCGGACTCTTATGAAAGCTTTCGAATCGCCATCGAATCTCGTAATGAACTGCCTTCTCCAGAAATGTTGAAAATTAAACTGCTGGAAGAAGCTAACGCCTGGAAAAATTAAGATTCATCGTATTGTGAATCACAACAAGCGTTCTATTCAAAAGATCGGAAGTATAATCAACAACCGGTTCCTACACAGAAACTAGATACGTCTACAAACCGAAAATATCCAATTAAGTACAGATGCAACTTCTGCAATATATACGGAGATACAGCATCGGAATGTAGGAAGAAAAACAAGGAATAAGAACAAACGCCCTAGAGAAATTGCGTTGTCTGTAGAAAATCAGAATTCGTTGAAACAAGAAAGGGACGCATCATGCACAGATAGTGAGTCTAAAGACATTTTTCCTCTGGATAGTGGTGCAACATCGCATATGTGTAACAGCAAAGAACTGTTCAAAGAAATTCACGAGGTAGGTAATATTTATATGTTAAATTAGCTGTTTGAGGAGTGGTTGATGTTCAAGATGGTTACATTAAAGGTGATCTGACTCCATTATTGAATGAAAAAGCATTTCATATAAAAAAGACTTTATTATGCACACAGGAATGAGACTCCTACCGAGATCATTACGTAACAAACCTATCACTCCAACGGCACCCGCCAAAAGAGGCCTTGAGGCGAGAGACAAGATGTGACGTAACCAGAGCATGTGATCTGCGTCTCTGGCTGACTGCGGCGCCTGTCGTTCGCACGATGAAGTGCTACAGAGTATGCCGCCAGTGACGAAGTCGCGATTACAATTTATAATACATATTTACAATATATACAAAAAATGATGAGATAATGCTATAATAGTGAAATATAGAATATGAAGTACGCTATAATAAAAATATATGTCCATACATGAAGTTGGAACATATGCGTAATACAAAACATTAAATATATATAGTACAAGTTCCTACTCAAGTAATGTAGTCCTTAACTAAATGCTTTGGAAATCGGACTTTACGCCCACTTTTAGTGGTAACGTTTTGATTAAAGCATCGTGGAGATGGACTTGAAATTGGAATAGGTAAAGATGAGATATGAGTAATGTCATCTGGCAGTTGGTGAGCAGGTTTTACGCGATCAATTGAGACTGTAGTACGTTTTTTGTTTACATCAATAATAAAATTCTTATCATTTCTGTCAACGACCAAATGAGGTCCTGTATAAGGTGGTGTCAGTGGAGGATTAACTTTATCAGATCTTAAAAATATATCGGAACAAGTTTTGAAGGTTTGATGAAAATGTTAGGACTACCGTGTAGGGTAGTAGAAATAGGGTTTAAAGATCTCATTGTCTGAAGTAAACTGCTTACATATTCGGAAAGTCTGGTTTATAGCATCACTGTTTACTAGATCGGAAGGTAATCTTAATGTTGTGCCATAAACAAGTTGAGCAGAAGTTGCTTTAGTCGCCCAGATGGTACAGTGGTTAGGAGAGCCTACTACGGTACCGAAGGGCCCGGGTTCGAATCCCGGAGAAGACATGGATGTTTGTAAATGTATAGTGTCGGTGCGGCATGGCGGCACTTTAAATATGTGGCGAGCCGAAAGTCCTCTCGTGTGGATTGGTGGGGGAGGAGAGGGGTGGGAGACCCTTGAATTCCCCCCCCCCCGGGGGGCTCTCCCTCAAAATTAGGGGGGGAAAATAGAAGTTCAACCTCTCTTCGGAGTAGGGTCTGGCAATCATTCTTTCATATGTTTATGGACACGACAAACAAACAAACAAAAGAAGTTGCTTTGACATCATCCTTAATGGCTTACCGTATGCCTAAGAGGACAAGTGGAAGAGTTTCAGTATATGCTTTAAGTGCTGTTTGAGATGCAGATGGAAGCGTTCGATAATTCCATTTGACTGGAGGTGATATGCAGAAGTTCGAATCCTGCTGCACCCAAGTGTGCGAGTAAGTTCTCTAGAAAGATTAGATTTAAAATTTCTATCCTGGTCAAGATATAATTGTAACTGGGCATCCAAATCTAGATATCCAGCTGTGTACTAAGGCACGAGCTGCTGTTTCCGCAGTCATGGCGGTTGTTGGAATAACTTCCGGCCATCTTGTGAACCGGTCTATAATAGTCATGCAAAATTGTTTTCCGTCAGATGGAGGTAGAGGGCCTATAAAATCTATATGTATGTCTGCAAAACGAGCATCATCAGGGTTCAGCAAATGGGCCGATAGGAAATTTGGTATGTTTGGCGATTTTAGCTCGTTGACATTGATCAACAGCTGCGCACAAAAGATTTTATTTCTTTTCTCATGCTTGGCCATACAAAACGTTTAGCTATTAAATCGATGGAGACTGAGATACCTGGATGAGAGGAAAAATGCAAGGTTTTAAAAACTGTTAATCTCATAGACTGAGAAACAAAAGGACGGGGATGTTTTTGTGACATGTCACAATACAGATGAATATCCTCCAGAGGGAGATAATATTTCTCTAATTTTAAAGAAGAGGTATTTGATGTTAAAAGTTGTTGAAGTTCTTCGTCGCTTGATTGAGCAGCGGCAAATTTTTGAAAATCAATAACAGTAGATGAAATATCATCTACCTCAATTCGGGACAGTGCATCAGCGACAATGTTATCAGAGCCTTTAGTATATTCGATATGAGTGGTAAAGTGGGAGATAAAATCCAAATGGCGTAATTGGCGTGGACTGCATTTATCAGGATGTTGCTGGAATGCAAATTTTAAGGGGTTTGGATCAGTATAAATGACAAATTTCTCCCTTCAAGCATGTGCCTAAATTTCTTAACAGAAGAATACATAGCATAGAGTTCACGGTCATATGTGGACCAACTCCTTTGAGATTTGCTTAGTTCAGATGAATAGAAGGCTATAGATTCTCATTGTTGTTTAACAAGTTGCTAACAAGTTGCAACCTTAATCAACATTCTGCAAAACAAAAAAAAAAAAAAGATATATCACAAAATTTGTAAATTTATCAGTGTTTGTAAAAATCTACATGCTTTAATTAATGTTCCGTATTACATGTATAAGTTTTTCTCTGCATTTATATTGCAGATTTCTGTGCTTTAATAATATAAACAACTATGGAAGAGAATCAACAACATAATAGATTATTCAGAGTGAAACGGTTTCTGATTTTGCAATGGAATTTAGTAAAGGATCGAAGCATATTTCTTTTCCAACAAATGAACATCATAGAAATAGTATCTCAACCGTTGAAGAAATATAAATAAAAAAAATTCACCAATTTGTCACTCAGATTAACCCCATAACCTCTTTTCTTCTCAGAATTGTTGACTTAACATGTATGTTGCTACTGATGATTATAAACCCCTAAAACCCTAAAACGTTTTGACTATCGTTCATAAATTCCATTTTAAACCTCTGCAGTATTTCTCAAAAATGTTATACTAAGACTTTCAAAACAAAAACTCCGTTTTTTAATAATATTACAAGGTGTCTATATAAAACCTAATAAAATTTGTCGCATTTGTTTACGGTAGAGTACGCAAGGGCTAGATGCTTCAAGAAAAATATCTTAGATGAATTTTGCATGGAAATTGGGTTTTATTTAACAGGAGGAAATTAAGGCAACTTCCACAAGTCAGCCCATTCCACTGGTAATTGATACTCAGATTAAGGACTATAGTTCAGTACTTTAGTTATTCAGCCATTTACTGTATGTTGTACTTTATTTAGAGTATTGTCTCCAAAATAAACGGTAATGTAACTGTATTCAATTTATTTTATGGACACTTAAAACTGCCATCTAAGTAATAAAAAGAATTTTTTATTTGACTTCTAATTTGTGAAGAATCAGAAGATTCTTTTTGAGTGGCTTCTTTTAAAATAAAAGGAATCGAGAAAATAGTTAAAAATAGGTAATATTCTTTGATTTTATCCCCCTTCTTTTGCTTTGGGTACTTTGTTTAAACCCTTTTATATTCCAGAATTAATACGGATTTTTTTACCCATGCTTTTAGAGTAATGTGCTGATGAAATTCTGTAGCCATTTATAACAGAAAAAAAGTTTGGCCATGCACCATTTTGCTTCTAAAGTTCTGGACTATTGAAGCGCTACAATTACCATTACAGTTCCATGTCGCTATTGAATGGACTTTTCTTCTTTTGCTTCGAAATTCCTTATCGTTGTTTCTAAATTGATTCTCATGAGAAAAAAAACTGGAGTTCAACTATAATTATTGCTGCGAAAAGATGTCGTTAATTCGAAGTCACTCCAGATCTAATCACGATGACCCTTAATGTCCTGGCAAAGAATGTTTATCTTTATTTTTGCTCGTAGCGTTACTGTTAAGGGTTAGTGATAGTTTGATGATACGATGGTATGTTATGATGATTATTTTTCGTTTTTTTTGTATCAGTGACGATTTTGCATTTTACAGGGCTATGAAAAACTGAATTTATTTGTAATTCTTTTTGTCAGGAAGATGCTTTGAAATTTTATTGAGGTTTTTCAACGTTTGTTTTATTTTGCATTTATTATCAGAACTGGAAATCAAATCGATTAACTTTAAGCTATAGCTGGTAAAAATATTTAATACATTAATTTCTTTTCTAACTTTTAGATTCTAGTTTATCGGACAATCATGCATATGAGCAGTCACATTAGGCATCGTACTATTAACGCTTTTACAAGTATTTCAAAGTATCTAATATTATACAAAATCATTGGAATTCAGAGTTGCGTAGAATTATTCATTGAAATGTAGAACATTTTAATATGGAAGTGTATAATATCAAGATATTTTAAAACGGTATGAAATAAAAAAGTAATTGATGCATTTTAATTAAGTATTTTTACTTCAATATAGCATCTCGAATCCGAATTTGCATTGCTTTTGCTATTTTCACTTACTAACTCATTCTATTTTCTATTCCTATGTCTACGCTAAAAATCAGAGAGATACCTATTTTCTGAGAGATACATATGTGTAACTTATTATATAGGACCCTTAATATTGTTCTTTCTCGAAAGGAAATGATATAATGAATCCTATTTTAACACCGAAATTTAAGACTTTCATGGCGGAATATTTATTGTCATAGTAAGATGTTCCGTGCTGCATAAATTGATCAGTTATTAACCGAATTCATATTACCAATAATCTGAAATTCTTAATTGTTAAAATCAATAATATAAAAAATATATAACTACTATAAATATATCAATAATATAATAGAAATATAATGTAAAGATATAAAATCAATAATATAAATATATAAAAATTTACACAAATATAAAAATAATGAGTATTATCATTTACAATTACGAACTAACTTTATAGTAATTAATTACATGTACAATTTATACGTTCAATAGAGTGGACAAGCATTTAATAGAATATAATACTACGATAATGGTAATGGAAGAGTAAATGAATGACTTAACTCTTAAGTATAAGCCTCCCGAAAAAAGCAAATGAAACAGACTGAAAAGTTGTTTAAGTCGGTTAATACAAATCAATTTAAGATGATTAACTTTTTAACTAATTTTTTACGGCATTAATAGCAAAAATAAATGTAATCGCAAGTTTATCTTAAATGCCATCACCAGATCATTAAATGACAGGATCAACTTTCGCGATCGCAGATTACCATTAATGAATAGTTAGGGCGTAATTATTGAGGTGTAACCCGTTAGAAGAAGCAGATCCTTTCAATCGATATCTGCTTCAGTTCACACCTCATTGGAATAAACGAGTTTCGTTGAATGTGTAATTGAATGTGCATTTAATTTGGGGATATTTTCAAGGTATTTGATAGGAAATTATTCTCTTCTAATCTGATGTTAGAGGTAACGTAATATTAGATTTAGAATAATTTCTAATGTTTTGTGGTCTATAGTATTTTTTAAGAAGTAATTGCACATTAAACCAAAAATTTTATTGTGATTTAAAACTGTTTTTTAGTAGTAGGTTAAAAAGGATTAAATATCCGAAACGAACATGAAAATAACTTTTAGAAGTAAGAAATTTAATCAAATATTAAAATATATCTTGCTAAAACAAATTATTATTATGTATTTAATCAGGTGTGTTCACAATATTGATCTTTAATTCTGGACGGTTATAAAGTATCATACGCTTTAGAGCTCTTTGTTAATCAACACATTTTTGTGAAACTTGGTGGAAAATGCTTTTCAGAGAGTTTGAAAGAAAAAAAAAGATTATGGCTCAGATTTTCGTTATTAGAGGTTAGGTATATGGCGTTTCAATAGCGATCAGCTTAAGATAAGAAACGCTTCATTTAATTTACGGCAGTGTTCAGTATACATTCCTTCTACGTGAATTATCTATTTCTCTGCTAGACATGATCCATCAGGTATTCACGGAGATTCATGTCTGGAATTTCAGGAGCTGAAAGCTAGTATCATTCGGCAAACTACAAACGTTCCCTAGTAGTTCAAGTGAACAGGTCGGTTACTGAGAAGGAGAAGATACTCAATACTGCAATAACTGAAATAAAGTTTTACCTTCCTGATTTACATTTGCCGTTCTTTATCACGCAACCCTACGTGTTCTTAATAGTTTAGTATAGGTAGGCAGGTTTAAGTGTAGAGGCCACCCAATATTTACCATAAGTGAGTGGGTATTAACCTCATACACTATATATCCAGATGACCAACATCCTTTCACCAACCAGATGACAACGTATTCATATAGCATTCATTATCATAAAATTTAGGGATAAGAAATGGTAAAGAGACAGAGACGTTTATGAAATTAACTTTCTTAATGGTTCGTGGCAATTAATTTATGCTGGAAAACTCTTAGCCTCTAGCAGCTAGAAAACTCATAAGTTTTGCAATTTTGTTTCTTGTATGTTTGCTTTTTATTGCAAACATTAGAAAAGGTAAAAGTCGCCACTAAATTGTTTAGTTGTAAAGAATGTGAACCGATGGCAGATAAACATTGATCTCCTCCTTTGGTTAATTAATCAGGCTCCTCATTGCCTTTGTGTCCAATATGAGCGTTTATCCATATTATGCAAAAACTTTGACTTTGGGCTTTAGGATAATCTAGAATTTCTTGAATGAGTGACGAACTAATTTGTATACCAATGTTCATTAAACTGCGTTGATTAAAATGGGCTGTTAAGCGCTTTAGGTTTTAAGAAGGATTACTTTGATAATAACCACTTGGCATATCGAACACTTGCATATATGCATTCGATATATCGGATATCTGAAAACTGATGCTGTATATCAAATACTAAGTCTACACAAGTATTTCAACAAAACGCTTATGTGCATTGCACTTCTGCAACCACTTGCGTAGTTAAAATTACTTTATTTAGTTTTCATTGCGTCGGAGAATTTATACTGTATTACGCTAGGAAATAGAAACATCTTTTTAATCTCACAGAAATAATTTATTTATCAAGTTAAATCTTTCTTGAAAATTGTATGTTTTTATTCTCTCATTTACAGAACTCGCGACCAAGATGATAACAGCTTTACAAATCAATCTGATCTTGAGTTCCAACTTAAATTACTACTGATCTAGCATTAGTTGAACCTTTGATTTTTATAAAAGTAAAAACTACAATATACGGGAAGTGTCTGCGAGTACCAAAATGACACCGTTGTCACTTCTTGGGAATAACCATACAACTCGAAGACTATTACTTTCACAAGAATTGTTAACAACAAATCTTTCGCCTGAAGGGCTGCACGCACAATGACTGCAATTATGAAAAAAAAGGTGCTAAGTAAATAGGATTTCCAAAATAAAAAATTACTGAACATTTCCTTGCTTATGGAAATTTAAATGGAATTTTGTCCTTCCCATATATTCGTCATTTTTTATAAATGCTAAATTGCTTTCTTCCCTGTACATTTAAACTGGGTCACAACAATCCTAACATATAGAAAACTGAACAGAATATAATCATTACAATTTAAGTAAGATTTGAAATGCGTTTTACATGAATAAAAGATGAATGTCAAAAATGCGCGCCTTTTATATTAAATAGATTATATTCCAGTTTGGGTGAAATAATCATCTTACAATGCAGGTATATATTGAATATAAAAGCAAAAAAAATAGGTGAGAAAACTACTTTTGTACGAAACGACAAAGCTTTTGACAAAATTTATCAAAACGGAGTGCAGTGTACGCGCTAATTACGTACTCTAATCTGTAGGATGGTTAGTAATACCAGTTGCTATAATCGTAGGATCTGCCTTCAGGAGAAGGCATGATTATTTTTTTAACGCATAGTATATTAGGGGTATGAGGTAGTGAAAACATCATTCAGCCAAATGTTCCCTCAAAGATAGTAGGAAGTGAGAAGTGTTTATGTAGGACACCATCTGAGGTTTGCCGATCAAAACTGAGATGAGAATGGGCAAAATTCATGCTATCAAAACCTATAAAGTGATCAGTGCAATAGCCAATGAAAAGCACGTTCTTCCTCTAGAAAATGATTAATTCGTATACCTAATCCAGTAGACAATTCAAGATCAGAAAGATAAGTAAGAAAACAACTCTACGAATGCAGTAATAATCTTGCGCAGATGCTTTGAATCCTCCAAGCCATCAGTATTTGCTTTCCCAATGGCTTAGACTAGTGGTCTCAAATATCCCGCATCTCAAATTGAATGCAGGATTTGAGAACAGCTCACAAGCCGGAATTTCTTTTTTTTTTCTTTTCCTTTTTTTAACAAATTAAAAATTATTTATGAACAAAATAAAAGTATTTAAAAATTTTAAATGTCGCTTACTGAATATTTATCAAAATATTCATAGACAATAGTAATAATATTGCAAAGGAATAAAATTAACTATATATTTATTTTCTATTTGAAGTCTGAATTTTGGTACTTCCAACACCTTTACCTTGATAGCCTTCTGCTATTCATATACTTTATATTAAACTTTCGTATTCATATTTATTTGAAACTGTTTTAACATGTTTAATTAATCATGAAATAATTTAATTTAATTTAAACTAAAAATAAACAAATTCTGACAACTTTTTAAATTTTCGGAGTTTTTCCACGTGGGACAAATTTTGAAAGTAAATGATATTAAAATACTGTCTCTCTTTCATTCATTAAATTTTTATTAGACGCAAAATAAAAATACATATGCTTTTATGATAATAATTATAAACATCTTTATTTCATACTACAGGTTGACACTTGATCCCATTTCGATTCGGATGAAGTTTGTAGTTTTAGAGAGAAACGATTAGAAATTATCTTCGCCACGGATTATAGATGTTCATTTGACAATCGGGTTCTTTTCTTATTAATTTTCAAATGTGAAAAAACTCTTTTCACATATAAATAAGTTCCCAAATAAGGCGATTATTCGTAGTGCAAAAATTCGTAACTGAGTTCGAATATTTTCTGACAAGTGCGAAAAAATGTTAATAAAATTTGAATAATGATAATAATTAATTATGAATAAAATATAATAATAATTAATTATAAATAAAATATAATAATAATTAATTATAAATATAATAATAATAATAATAATAATAATAATAATAATAATAATAATAAATTTTCTCAATTCATGCATTTTCTAGTGCTTTATTCATGTTCGAGATTTTAGATGTAAGATATTATGTGATACAAATTTAAGCAAATATTTTTACTTATATGAGGGCTTTTTATATTCATTGGAAGGAAGGCATCACTTATGGTACATTAAGAGTACTTTTTTGGCTGAATCTGTTATGGCAAAGCACTCGAGAGCTGTCTTATCTGGCTAAGATGGCAAGATAACCTCGTGAAGTTCTTTCATGAAAAATTGTCTCATATTTACGTTGCCTGTCATATTTACATTACCGGAAAATCCTTGTTGACACTTATATCTATCGTGGTAAATCCCGAAATGATCCATAAATACAGCCCGTTTTCTGGGATTCGTACTCGGGTAGAGCTATCAGTGTTCAGTAGTCTTATTCAGTTGGCCGTTTTATGCTGAGCCGACGTACAACAGCCTCATAGAATCAAAAATGAAATGGTTTGTGCAATTTATACTGCATTTACTCTAAATTCGTTAGTATATACTCTGAAATTATTTTCCTACTGAACTTACTTTCAACCATTTTTATGATGCGCGTATTTCTTTTCGGGCCCTTTCCGAAATTTGATTAGTACCATCATGTCTATGCTTTTTGCACTCTTTGAAAATTTATATATAATTGATTTTGATATTTGAATTTATTTGTAGCGTTTAAACATATCGATTTATTTTTCGTTTTGGCATTTCATATGTAAAATCATACACTTTCGTTCTTAGTAACGTCTGTTAAGCGAGGTGCTACTGTATAAGCGATTTTAGCACTCGGTATTATTTTGAAAGAAATAAATCGTTGTCATCATAGCAACTTGAAAGGTTTGCATAGGTATCGTTTTTGGTTCATAAGTACTTAATCAACGCAGTTGTCTCATGTTTATCTGAGATGATTTTTAAATATTTTAACGGGATAACCAGAATGACATACACCCGGAAAGACACAAGAGGACAATACACAATCTTGGCTTCTACCACGGGATTTATACACTATCCGACATTGAAAATGCAACACTAAGAAGGAGTGGCTCGAAAATCATACAAGGTAGACGCACTTTACCGAGTAATGCGAATGATGTCAAACGCGCAGCACTCAAGCGGATAAGGGGATAAAGAAGACATAAGGGAAGGAACCTGCAGAATGTTCAATTTTAGTGCAGTTATTTCTGCTAGAGAAATCACCATAGCAAATTTGTTCTTGTTTCAGAGCATGCGTGTAACATCAGAGAATGCCAGGTCGTCGTTAACGGAGGCAGTTCCAGCCGACAGACGATTTTACGAGGGTATGGTGATCGGCCTGAGAAGGGCAGGTTAGTTCATATGGCAAATCTCAGCTGACACACGCGTCCACAGTGCACCGGCTGTGGCGATGATAATTGGAACAAAGAAATGTGGCAAGTTCAAGGGTGCCGGTGCAGCCGCAGTAACGTCAGCAAAGCGTGGATCGACGCATCCGCCGACAAGCGGTGGTGCACCTACAAGCCACTTCTACCTCCATTCTGCAGCATATTCAAGACACCCCGGATGTTCTCATATAAATCAGAATCACATGTTGTGAATGGTGGCTAATGACCTGCACTAGTAGCGTTCGTTAAAAAGACTGCCATTGACTCCCCGTTATAGACGCTAACGTGTGCAATGGTGCCTGCTCGAGCGATGTAGACGACGGAATGGCACAGGATCATGTTCTCAGATGAGTCAGGCTTCTGTTTCTCCAGTCATAGTCGCAGTGTACGAGTTAGTCGAAATGTCACGGGCGAAGAAACGATATCACCCCTAGCATCCGGTGTTCAGTGGTTTTATGTTTGGCCGTTGATGGCCTTTATAATTCGAGAAATTTTGGATAAAATATAAATTTGCATATTGTCACGTCTTGATTTTACGTCAAGTTTAATTTTATATGATTTTTTCCTGTTTACCTAAATCAAATCATTAAGTAAAGGGTACTGTTTTGAGGATGTTTCCATTATACAGAAAGCTGTGATGAGAGATTTATACATAATTCCTTTAATCTCTCGCCTACAATCATTGTATTCAGTTTGTATTTGCACAAATCAGTGTACAGGTTCCATCTAAAGTTACATTCGAATAAATCAGCTTTGATAATTTGCTGCACTAATTATCATTTTTATTTAACATCACTTTCATGGTCAAGCTACCACATATATATGCATACATCACGAATTATTTAAAGCAAAGGGAATACGTTAAGTATGGGGCATTTAATTCAGATTGGAAATCAAATCCATTCTACTGTATTCAGCACTCACAAGAGGTTAGTAAACACTGAAGCCAAGTAAACAGAGGCGCACAGAATTATGTAAATAATCCCTCTCTCTCTAGCAATTGCCAGTGACAGCATCATACATTTTCCCAGAAGTAATTTTACCATTTATTTCGATAAACAATTTCTATCCTTAGGCAAGAGATTAACAAATCGTTCTAGTGCAAACGTTGGCATTCTTTTGTAACACCATGCGAATGAGTATAACATTTAGGAAATACATATGTTTATTTAACAAAATTAAAAGACTTTATATTTTTTTTTTGCTTTCCTCGTAATTATTTACTTGGTTATAGCCTTTATTAGTATTTCGCAAATGATTGCGATTTATTAATATTTTATTATCCTTAAGGTAATGAAAGTAGGTAATTTTGCGCCTTCTTTGCTTAATGCTAATATTTTATATTTATGGAATTAAAAAAAAATCCTTATTTCAGATTTTCATTTCTGTTTTGGACATGAAAATGCGATGGTATTCAGATATAGGACAAAAGTTGAAGCAAATGCTGAAGAATTCTAAAGTCTTGTTATATAATTCGACTCAATAGGTTCTAAAACACAAAAATCGAAGTTTGGTGAACATTTTAATTTTGCAATCTTCAGCGAATAAACTGGATTTTCGGAAGTGATGAAACTATTTACTCTTTTGCGAATAATGATAACACATATATATAATACATATGTATAATTTTGTAGAGTCATTAGGTTATTTGTAAGTAGGAAACGCGAAAAATGAACGATGCCCCTCACCGGGGCTTGAACCTGGACCTCTCGAGTTTGCTACCGTTACACCATGAAGGCATGCAGAAAGGATGGAGAAAATGTCTTACCTACTTCCCCTTTTAAAGGGTGACTAGGGATTAGGGGACCCAATCGTCAAAGCCTGGTGGTGAAGAATCATCATTCACCATCTTTTAGTTCGGGCGCCACTGTAGATTCATTAGGTTATTTTGAAGCAGGAAAAGCCAAAAATGAGCACTGAACTTGAACCCCTGGAACATCCCTGAAACGTGAACCTGGACCTCTCGAATACGGGCCGAATGTTCTGTAGTAACATCACGAAGGCATGGAGAAAGGAAGGAGAAAATACCTTTAATTTAAATTCAAAACATTAATTTAGTTTTTATGTTCTATGGAGAAGAAATTATTAAAGATAAGGAATTTTGCTTTTAAGAATATTTTACATATCTGAAAAAATTTATGCCTGCAGTAAAGATTTCTTTGTAAATGATACCAGATGCCGAATATTTGAGTTTCTTAAAACTATGTGTTAACTAACCTTCTGTTTTGTGTATATAATACAAATTGCAAAATAATAGTCAAAATAAGATTCGATTCTGTAATTATGATTAAAGTTCTTTTTTGATCTGTATTATTAAATTATGGAGAATCTGCATGTAATAATTTTGACAGTATGATGACAGAAGTGCCGCCCAGACGATATAGTGGTTAGGGAAGCTGATTGCGTTACCAAAAGGCCCAGGCTCGAATCCCGGAGGAGGCATGGATGCAAATTGTCCCCTCATAGGAGGTAATGGTGGCCGCTTATTAGGTGCCTCCATAATAAAATAACCACCACTTCTGGCCTTTGTAGTGGCAAAAGCCAAAAAATGGCTAGTGCCCGCCATAAAAAATATGAGAGAAGAAGGCTAATTAACTTAATCATTGTTGGGTTGGCAAGGACGGTGATAGGCAGATGGTTTGAATACATTGCGTAGTGAATGAGTGGAAGCAGGGAAAAGCACAGGTAGCTTTATGGTAATCCGAACCCATGATTTTACATATGCAGATTACATTATTACCATAGATAAAAGTCGCAAAGCGGTTAGTTGTAGGTTTACATGGTAAGAGCAGGGGGAAAAGTCTTGATCGGGATAAAAATATTTTTAAAAGTTTGAAGAAATTTTATGAAATAATTTAGAAAATAAAAATTAATTAATTTTGAATAGCAATAGGATATTCTACTAATTCTGGCAGTTCATTTGAATTCGCTTGCTGGGTTAACTGGTATGAATCTGCTAGAATCGACAATTTCTGAATTCAATAAAAAACCAAATTCTTTTACTAAAAGTAAGAGAATTTGGTTTATCTATTTCAAAAGTAACTTCAGAATATTATTAGTTCAAAGGGGCTTTGCCTTGAAGGACTATTGTTTTGGTTTTGCGATTTCGCGTCGAATCACTCTGAATGTCCGTTTCACATTTTAAATTGTTGCCACCAAATATTATCGCCCTGTATTTCATTTGAATAAATCAAATAATGAAGAATGTACATAAATGCCTCTATGTTTCTTTCATTGGGATAAAACAACGGTACCTAAAGCCATCCAATTTTGAATGACGTAATCCTATTGCCAATATGGGCATCTGGAAGCCCAAATTTGAAATTTAGAATTTGTTTTATTATCGATTTCATATTTTGTAAAGGTAACCCACAAAATGTTAAGACAACGCCCCTTTGGATGTAATTTAAAATCTGAAACCTTTCAGATTTTGTTTTTTCCCTTTTTTAAAAAGTTTTATAGTTTTCCTAGTGTTTGGATATTGAAATTCCAAACACTATCTTTAAATCACCATGTTTAAAATTACTTAGGGCAAAATTATTTAAGGCAAAATATTGTAATGCTAAGTTAAAAAGTTACATGTTTTCAAGGATGCGCAACTTCAGCTTTCTTAGTATTCAATACAAAGAACAAAAACCAACATTTACTTCATTTTTCTTTGTTAAATGACTTTTTTAAGAGATGGAAACTTTTAATGATGTACTTGATGTCAAACACGTTATATCATATTTAGTTTCCGAACTTAATATGTTGCATGGTTTTTGAAAAGATGAACACTTCAGTGCCACACGGGAGAGGGCTCCACGTCCAGCTTCTTGGTAATTTCCTTACATGAATGGAATACCAAATTCTAAACGCACTGTTTTATATTTCGTTGTCTAACTGCGAAATTTTTTAAATATTGCAGTGTAATGTTATACCGTTTGTGCAAATTGACAATGGAAGCATTTGTATTTTCCTTGCATTTTTAAAGTAAGTGTTTGTATCTGTGTTGGTTATCAGCATTTATTGTTCAGTGTTACTATTATAGATCTCAGTTTATACATTTGGAATTTTTCTCATATATTTTGTTAAATTTTAAAATAAAAATCCAATAAATGAAACAGTTAGCAATGTAGTTCATACTTTTGCAGCTAAAGTTCATTAAACTTTCATAAAGATATAAAAATCTGTGATATAATGAAAAACCTTGAACAACTTTCATCTACAGAAAATTCCATTTTTAAAGATATAGCTGCAGTTTGTAAAAAAGTTAAAATATAGCCTACTCGCTAGATGATGCAAAAAGTGCAATACGGATCATTGAAGGGGAGAGCATTTGAATTAAAATTAAGAATTTAAAGCACTATTGCAACTAAATTAATAATTTGTTGTAATTAAGCTTAATTTATTAATAATTTTGATTCACATTTTTATTTAACATGCATAAATGTATACATGTAGGCACATGTTTTCGCCAACACCTAGAGCCATAGACACTAGAGCCACACCTAGAGACATTTTAAATACACATAATCTCTATATTCGAATAAGTGCATGTCCAGGTCCTAATTTTGTATTTCTGATTTTATTTTTATTTATATTTATTTCATATTTTGTGTGGACTTAATGAATCTTTTACGGAATCTTTTATGAAGAAACAGAGAGATTTAAAAGCAATGTATTGCCATTACTCAAAATGAAGCATTTTATCTTTCGTGCCCATTGTGCTGTCATTCATTAAAGTGTATGATATTTATTTTCCAAATTAATAAAAAAAAGTCTACTATTTATAAGGAATGTATTGCCACTTTTGGAAACAAAGTAATTTTATATTTCATGACTCAACGTGCTGCCATTCGCTAAAGCGTAAGCAAGATATTTAATTTTCCTATTTATCCTCTATTGCTGATTAGCAAATTAAGCGATTACAAAGCAATAAATGCAGTTCATAATAATATTTTTACCTTTTTAATCTGATCTAATTCTTGATATATCCGTTTAATTTATGATTTTGCGTTTTTTTCCTTTTATTTCTTTCTTTCTATCTCTTTCTTTTCCTTTTTTTATTGGTAATTTATTAAAGATTTTTAATATATGATACATAACTCATACATACATCATCTCTTTTCCTTTTTTTATTTTTCCACCCTTTGACCATTTGTAAAAATGCAAATTCTTCTTCGAGGTGTTATAGTGGAATTCGAAGATTTCAGGTCAAGGATTCCAAACCATTTTCTTGCATCGACTTCTTTTAAAGAATGGTTTTTCTCATCGACTTCCTTACAGTTTTCTCTACAGTTATAAGGTATATCTCCCACATTCTTAGCGTGCCTTCATGGTGTAATGGTCAGCACACTGAGCCGGTATTTCAGAGGTCCGTGGTTCGATTCCCGGCGAAGGAATTGCATATTTTTCATGTCTCCTGCTTGTAATTAACCTAATGTCTCTACACAGTGTACCACACGTAACGTAATCATAAAACAAATAATGACTTATAAATAATTAAAAAATATCAATTATACTAAGAATATGAATAAAAGTTTTTTTAAAGGATTTTTGAATTCCAATTTTGTGATATTTTGCATTGTTATTTTTAGTTTTACAAGTATAAAACGTTTTCAGAAACAAAATTGCGGATCTAATTGTACAAAAGTAATTCGACTTTAATTAATTTGATGACTACATTTGCTGTATTGATGAAAATATTTTTAATATTTCACATAAAATTAACTTAATTCTTAAATCGCCTCGTTCAAAACTAGTCTTGTTTTTCCTAATAAATTATCGACTTGACTAAAGCCTGCTTCTGCTAGGCAAGAAAAGTAAATAATGTTGGCTCTGTTATGGAATTTTTGGCTTTTAACCTCATTGACTCATTACACATGATGAATGCCATGATCGTGTGAACCAACTTAAATCATATAAACACTAAAATACTGCAAAGGGAAAAATTGTATGACAAACATTGAAAACAACATATCAGTAAGTTAAATGAGTATCAACAAATATAGTTGTAAATACCATTACGATAATATAACAAGTGTAAATATACTTAAAAAAAGGGGCAATGTGTAAATATACTTAAAAAGCATTAGCAAAAACCCGTTCAAGTTTTAATTTAATTTATTGGGTCCAATGTTCTAAATTATGAGTGAAACAAACAAGATTGAGTAGACTCATCTTAATATTTATTTGATATTTAACAATAAATTTCTAAAACATTTTTTTGGGGGTAGTGTACAGAAGAAATCATTTAGTGACTAAAGCCGGAACAATGGCTTGATAAACAGGAAACGTACCCGACGACAATATTCGTTTAACATATTGCATTTTTAGGCAGTGATACATAGTCTGTAAAAACAAAAAGAAAACGAATTCATATACCTTAACAATAAGTTAATACATTAAAGGTAGCTTTTTCACCCAGATTAATTTTCAATTATGGACACGTGTCAGGCTTCCTTGAAGGGAACACGTTTTCCCTCGGCAGTGGCAGAAAAATCTGTAAGAACAATAATGCACTCACTTACAAAAGTTAAGCACGAAGATGTAAAATGCAAAAAAATTAACAAATATTACTTTGATTGATACAAAATTCGGCAGGAAAGTAGCATACATATTTACGCATAAAACAAAATCAATAATTATATATAGAAATGAAAACAATATTAAATTTTTGTAAGTTATCAGATAATGACATACTGGAGACTTAAAAATATAATTGTGCATAAAGTAAAAATAAACAGCATAAAAGGGAAAAAAGGACATTAATAGGGTATGTGATCCCCCCTTATCTGTATACAAAGTTTACACCTAGTGACCATGCTTTCAATTAGGTGGTCAACCACCGCAGAATTAAGCAAACGCCATCCTTCTTGTAGAGCAGTTTCCAGCTCAAGAAGAGTGGCTGGAGGTGGTAAACGTGAGGATACAGCACGGCTGAGAGCATCCCAAAGATTTTCAAAGGGATTAAGATCGGGCGAATATGCTGGCCACGCCATATACGCGCAATCCCTTCACTCTGCAGGTAGTCATCGACGATGTCAGCTCTATGGGGACGTGTGTTATCGTCCATTAAAACAAAAGCAGAATTAAGTGCTGCAGCGTACAATCTCATAATAGGTTCTAGGACTTCATCTCGATACCGGACAGCCGTCAAAGAACCTCATTTAAAGATGTGCAGGTCGGTGCGACATCCCAATGAAATCCCTCCTCACACCATAATGCTTCCACCTCGGAATGCGTAATGTTCGGTGATTTTTGGGATTGATTGCGCGTTCGTTGTTCACGCCATATCCTTATACGCTTGTCATCTGGCTCCAGAGTAAATCTTGACTCATGAGTAAACATGACATTGCCCCAGTCAGACACATTCCAATTGACATGTTCTCTGCACCAATGTAATCGTGCCCCTCTTGATTGGACGGATAGAGAAACACAAACTCGAGGTACCCGGGCTTACAGTCCACTCATATGTAATCTTCGGCGTACAGTAGCTGCAGATATCGCCTTACCAATGGACGCTGTAACCATAGATGTCACACGTGTGGAGGTCGCTCTGCGATTCTGTTTGGCTACAATAGCAATATATTGATCTTCCGCGGGGGTTGTAACCCTTAGGCGACTGGCTACGGGCTTTCGGACAACTGTCTGTGTGGTTTGGAAATGTTTTAATAAACGTGAAATTACAGAATGATGAACGCCGAAGAAAAGAGGCATTGGCTTTCTACTAAGGCTGGAGACGGTGGTCCCCTTCTTATGCAGGTGGCTAATAGGTGGGTCACCGTTGCGCCTTATGAAGGGACCGAAACATTATACATCCATGCCTTCTCCGGGATTCGAACCGGGTCCTTCGGTACGGCAGTCAGAATCACGAATCACTTTCCCGTCTGGACGGCGTAGATTCCTAACATAAAAATATGATTAATTTAAAGCAAGACCAGTTTGTTCTTTTAGAAGTTTTATTACCTATGTTTTCACTGGATTGCTAACTGGGTTATCACAAAATTTTCATAGCGCAATAGTTTTAATAATTTTTAATTGATCTGGACACTTAGATATAGATTTGTTTTGCTCACTTTAATGATTTTAGAATTTGTTTGTCATTTTTATATGTTGCACACTTATACGCAACAGAAGTCTTTTCTTCTCAGAAATGTGACACTATTATCAAATGGTTATTCATAACTATGTGCAAAACAGTATCATTTGCTAGTTTAATTATAAAGCATACATCGATTAACTGCATGAAAAGAGTGATGCCCTCGTGTATATTTTCAAAGGAAACTGTTCATATTCATGGTCACACAAAAGCACTCAGCTCCTTTTTCGGGATTCAAACCCCAGAACTACAGCTGGTCAGCTACCATCTTCACTGGCAAGCCAGAAATAATCACCGAATAATGATAAATTTGCTTTTTTACAAACAAATATCAGAAGCTAATAATTAAATATCGATCTAAAGCATAAATAATTATTATAACTGACTTCAAAGATTGATTGACTGCATAATTCGAACCACAGGTATTTAGTGAAATGGCAAGCAGATTTTCAACAAAGCACTGATAACACATTGGATAAAGACGTATTCAAAGTACGTCAGATCTTATCAGGATGCTTATCTTCCGCTATCAAAAGCTTATATTTTGATAGCTGAGTTATTTGTATATTACCTATAGAAGTTCAGCAGCTAATTTTAATTTAATAGTTTTACTTTTTTACACCTATAGAATACCGTATTTTTCCGAACTAATTAACATTGCAGATTGAAAATTCTTCTTTATATCCCTGATTATATCATATGTCGATGAAGTTTTTTTATTGAAATTGCTGCGATTCATGTTAGTTTAAGATTTTTACACTGAAAAGCTTAATTGTAATTACATAAATTAATTAAATTATCTTAATAAATAAAAATTTTATTTAAAATTAGACAAAACCACAAATTTGCCTTGACGTAGATTTATAGGCGTATGTTAATAGACTTTGAATAAAACTATATAGAATTAGAAGGTGATCAGACACAGGTACTTCTTCATCTGGGGGGGATGTTACTCAAGATGAAGGACCTGTGTCTCATAGTCCTAATGTTTTTCGAAATCAATAAAGTTTTATTCAAAATTTACGCCAAAATAAGGTTTCTGTTTTGCTTAACTTTAAATTTTATACTTACATATTCTTTTCTAATTTGATATTTTTTTCCAAGATGTTATTGAGTTTTATCATCTAAAAATAATTATAAGTTTTAGATACTTGATATTTAAGTTTATAAAAACTCAGAATCATTACAAAGGAAATGCATGAAGCGACATCGTATGGAACACCGCAGTTAGTGCTGTAAAATAAACGGAGCTAAAGCATTTTTCGACATTTAGAGCAATGTCCTAATTTCGACTCGAAATTGTCTCAGTATTCTAATACATTGAACAAAAGAGCTTTTGACCAAGCTTAGGTCAGAAACAGGCAACCATTTGTTGCTACAACAATCTTTTTGTGAATTTCTTGTCAATGGGATCATTGTTCGTATTTACGAAGATTGTTTTACGCAGTCAGAGCTTTCAGACATTTCAAGTTATCCTAAACGATCCGAAGGACCGTCTCTAGCTTATGCCAATAGATTCGCCTAGCAATGCTTCTGTGAATATTACGAGCGCTGATGCAAGCGACTGAGTTCCTATGGATAATAATTCGAATGTGAGTTAATAATAACTTTTTTTTATTTAAAATAAAACTGTAAGCATTTTCTGCGAATATTTCGGATGTAAGAATATGTCTACTACCCGCTGTTCGTAGTTAAAATTTTAAACTTTGCCTGTATTTAATAGCGAGTTATTACATCAGATTAAAGTGAACATTAGTTTAAACCTTTCAAAACAAAATAATTCAAATTTAGCTAAACCAAATTTCTGTATATTAGCCTAATATACTGCTTACTGCAAAAACGCATATTGTATTAAGTTAATTGAAAAGTCCTGTGAAGTACATTTCAACAAGATTCATTCAGAACAACATTTCATTAATTTACTTTTAATGCATTTGATATTTATCACAGTTAAAAGCTTTAAATATTTTAGTAGGTAGTGCGTAATTAACTTTTTTAAAAACGAATTCAGCGCATATTTTCTGATGGAATTCATAATTGATAACAAAAGATTTTTATTACTGTTTCTAAGAAGTAAGCCTTTTATATAATAAACTAGCGGAACAACCCCATGTCAGTTAAGTTAGATTGAGAGTAATGTATCTAACAACAGAGAGAACGATACAGCTGCAATCCTTCTCTAATAACGATGCAAAAAATACGATTCCTAGTCATACCTTTTTCAGTTTGATGCGATATGGAAACCACATAAAATTTTCAATAGAAAAATAAACTAATTCTCTCTCATTATATCAGCAACAATGGCAAGCAGTTTTTAATGATTTTCGTCTTTCTAATTAAATGGTCGTAAAAGCTTAAGTTCCATCCAACATTTCACCTATATTCAATTTTAGTCAACCAAATGTGGCAAACAATTGGTCGTAACTGATCACAAATAATAACGCGAACAAACAAGCAAGCACACAAACAGAGATTCCTTTTTATATATATTAGATTTTGTAAAATGTACAAATTTTTGATTGACAAACACTATGATTTGAAAGCAAGGAGTAGCAACACTTTTCTAATTGAAGCATTTTTATCCGCAAAGCTCGAGACTGTTGCCATCGGAAAAATGAAGGCGAAAATTAGTGTTTTTAGAGTTTTTAATTAATATCTCGGCTAAATAAACTCGTACAAAGATGGGAACAGTCGAAATGGCTTCTCACGAATTTTGGAATCGGGAATAATGTATTTAATTTTTGGCAATGATATTTTTATTTCGTTGTAATACTTCGAAATTTTTTATTAACAAACTCTAGGATTTGAAAGCGAGCAATGGCAACACTTCTCGAAATAAAGCAGATTTTTTATCTCCAGCGTGCCAGACTATTGCCCTGTTGCCACTCGGAAAAAAGAGGGCGAAAATTAGAGTTTTCAGAGTTTTTAATTAATATCTCTGATTTCAGCTGCTTTTTATTTGAGAAAAAGTGGACGTTGACCTTTGCAGGACCCAGAAAAGAATTGTAGAAAGTTTGGTGACGATAGCTATAGTAGTGACTGAGTTAATAGCAAACAAACAAACACACAGACATTTTTCTTATATATATAGATAAATACTATAACGCATTTTCTTTCTTTTTCCCACCTGCCTTTGTAGTGTAATTGAAAGCATGTTTATTTAACAGTCGGGAGGTACGAAGTTCCGATTTCGGCGAGGGTACTGCTTGTTGTCTCATCTTTCCTGCACTAAAAATTCCAAAACCGGTCTAAAACATTTTTAATTGATAAGCGTAACATTTAATATTTTGAATAAAAAAACTTTCAATATTTCTGTTTTTGATGAAACAACTTTCACTTGTAATAGTATTAAATACCTCTAAATATTTAGTTTTACTGAAATTCTATTTTTAGACTAACGTCAATTTAGGTCTTGCCGACAAGTCAGAGTCTCCATAATATTTCATAGGTTATTATTCTTTTAGTTTCAAAAGGAAATAAATTGCCTGAAATGTTAAATTTTCCTTACATATGACCAAGAAATACGATAGCAAAGTCCCCACTGTCTTGAGAAATGCTTCTTGATGGAAGATAGCCAACTCAAGTGAAGCGTAACTTGGAGGCCATAAACAAATGAAAAGAGGCAAAAAGTACGAAATTCTGAATCAGTATTTTGTCTTTTTTTGGCTTTATCTTCTCTCTTCTTTATCCTCTGTGATTAATGAGCCCTTCTAAAATATGAATCTGCTAAATGGAGCATTGCGATTGCCACTGGTGACCCGGATATTTTCGAAACAAGACTAGGAAAAATATGTCTGCATGACCTTATAAACTTTGAGAATTATTTGAAGGCTTTGAAATGTTCCCAAATTCATTTTTTTTTGCGACAGGCATATACAGAATGTAAACAAAGACTGCTATACATAACAGAATGAGGGCCTTAATGTAACTTCTCTTAATTAATTCTGTGTACTTAGGTGAAAGCTAAGCACATACAACTGAAGCCTGGAAAAGGCAGAGAATATTGTAAGCAGTGCAAACGGCAAGTTAAGTACTATTAAATAAGGATATTTAAGTGCAAACGAAATGGTTACAGGATATTATTTAAAGAACCGTTATTGAGAATAGGGAAAAAACTGACCACTCAGTAGTTAAGCATTTTCTTCCTCCTTACTGAGTGCCTTTGGGATGTAATTGGAAAGCACGGTCGACTGGCAGACAGACTGTTCGGAGATAGAACCCCGGCTAAGGCATAGAACATTTCTGACGATTTTTGCTTCTTAATAAATACGACTCGAGAAACTTAAGGTTTTATCAGTTTTGAAGAACTTCCTTGCTTGTTCTTAATATGAAGTCATAATGGAATCCAATAAATTTACTTTAAATCGACTTCTTTGGCAATTAGTATATTAAAATAGCTCTATAAAGAGCTTTGTGTTTAGTCCTTAAGTATTCAGTTATCAAAACCGGTTTCGGCGTTTGATTCAGTTTCTGTTGAAAACAACTTTTTAAATTTTTAAGATTAAGTAAGATTTTTAAATAAGATTTAAAAATCTTACTTAATCTTAAGATTTTTAAATAATTTTGAAAGCAAAGATTTTGAAAGCAAAGATTTTTTAAGAATTTTGAAAGATTAAGATCCTTTTAAGATTTTTAAATAATTTTGAAACTGAAGAGAAAAGTAAAAACTGGGAATTATAATGGTATCTATAATGTTTTTATATTTAAACGTTTCCTTAATACATATTACAACTTTTCCTTTCCCCAATATGCACAAACTTTAATAAGTTTTGCACTTTTAAAAATCTCTCATGTCAATAGTATTTCAATTAAAAATTTCCCATTACATTAATATTTTGTTACCATTTCCTACTAAATAATCAAATTGAATTTATTTGTTAAAATATATGCATGTAAGAAATTGAAGAGTGCATAGAAGATCCATGATGAAGAGAAAACTTGCACTCAAGACAGATTTAGTAAGAAGCAGTCGTGGTTAGTTTAACATTTCATTTTTATTTTAATTGACATTTGCATCCACAAATAACTTGGCGCATTAATCGTGCCTGTTACAGAATATTTGTATTTGTTATATCTTTGCGGTAAGAAAAGAACAACACAGCGACAGTTTAGCTAAGTCGAGAAGCAGGAGCGAGGTCCGATGTGTGTTTAGAACGGAATCTTAATTCGGTTAAGTTAATTTCGATTTCAGTAGCATTTGAGTAGATAAATAATAAAGCTCTAAAATTATTATCGGCTGAAAGCTTATGTAAGTTGTTTTCATCAGAATGTTGTGTAAAATTCATATGATATGGATTACTATTGAAATGACGCGATCCAGTAGAAATTATCATAATATACTTTTAACACAGGGATAAATACTAGAAAGGGCTAGTTATTTCCTTTGTACGACTCCTCGCTGACACGAGCCTCATAGGGAGAGTTAATCGGAAGTAATCTGACGTCATTGTGTTGCACTTATAGAAGGTCCACGGTTGCACTGCCCTGATTTCGCACGTTAAAAACTGTAGTTTCATTCAGCTGCGCGGCGATTTTCTGGAGGTCGCATACCTCAAATTAATTTTAATCATAGATATTTGTTTTCTAATAATGTAAATATTTAAAATAAAAGCACCGTTTATGAAATATGGTTTCTGGCGCTTTAGCAACATGCCGTCATACTTATAGAAATACTATATGGTATTTCTGCCGCTTTCTTAGCAGCGCGTATTTCCCGACGCTTATTCGAGAGGTCCGAGGTTCGAGTCCCGAGGAGGGCATTGCTCATTTTCACCACTCCTGTTCTAAGTAACCTAATGTCTCTACAGTGGCGCCCGAACAAAAAAAAGATGGGGGATGACGATTCTCCACCACCAGGATTTGGCGATTGGGTCCCCTAATCCCCAGTCACCCTTTAAAAAGGGGAGTATATAAGGTATTTCTCCCGTCTAATAGCATGCCTTCGGGGTGTAGTGGTCAGTATGCTCGGCGCGTATTCGAGAAGTCTATGGTTCGAGTCCCAGCGAGGGCACTGCTCATTTACCTCGCTTTCAGCTTCAAAAAATCCTCATGTCTCTACACTGGCGCCCGAAATAAAAAAAAGGTGGTGGATGATGATTCTCCACAACCAGGATTTGGCGATTGGGGCTCCTAATCCTCTGTCACCCTTAAAAATGGGAAGTATACAAGGTATATTCTCCCGCCTTTCTTAGCATGCCTTCGTGGTGTAGTGGTCAGCCTGCTCAGCGAGTATTGGAGAGGTCCGTGGTTCGATTCCCAGCGAGGGCGGGGCTCAATTTTCATCTCTCTGCTTTCGAAATAACCTAATGATTCTACAATACGAAAGGAAGAGATATTGTATTTCATGCTTTCCCAAAGGACAATTTGCTTTAGACGAAAGAATGAGGCCTTTGTTAATGTGAAAATCGCAAGAATTTGCAGCAAACATTTTCTGTGCAGTGATTATGAGAGATGATACGAAAAATCGCTTCCTGGGATTACCATAAAAAAACTGCTTAAATGCAATGCTGTGCCGAAAGTAAATTTATCATTTGTCATAAAAGAAATAACGCAAGAAATCGGAGACAAGAAAAGAAAATTAATGCAGAGTGCTTTTGAAAGACTACACGAATTAAGTCCAATGCAAATTCATTTTGAGGTTGAAAACGAAATTGATGATGACAGTGATAAATCAAATGTGAATGATTTTGAAATAAAGGTCACAAATGAAAATGTAAATATCCCTGAATGCCCTAAGTGTAAAGATAAACAAGAATGCATTGATAATTTGAAGAACAAAATAATATCTTAGAAAATTGTGTTAGAATATTGAAAAATAGAGAAAAGAAAAGTTTTAGAATGTTTGCTCCGCGACAAAGAAGGTAGAAAACATCTAGAAAAAAATTTCTATCAGAAACAGAAACAGAAATCTCAAATAGCGAAATTTAGGAAAAACAGTATAGATCGGAGAATTTGGAAAAATGTCTAAAGCGTATTTTTACAAAGATGCAGATTAATGCGTTGCTAGAAAAGAAGGAAAAAATCAGGCGGACTAGTGAAGATATTTTACCCTGCAATTGTCATAAGAGCTCTGTCTTCTAAAAGCTACGATTTTTGGAAAGAAAAAATGAGAATGCCTTTATCTACAACTAGCACATTAAAGAGATGGTGTGCTAAGTTTCCGTGTAGTCCAGAAATTCAAAGTGATGTTCTTACTGTAATGAAGGAAAGATGCGAATATTTGAATTCTCTACAAAAATTATGCGTTCTCAGTTTCGACAAAATGCATATAGATTCAAAACTCTTATGATTCTAAACTGGACCAAATTCTCAGTCCTTTTCAAAACGTGCAGTTTGTTTTAATCAACGGTTTCATTTCGCAGTGGAAACAGTCAATATTTTTTCATTTTAACTGTTCAATGAAGAAAGAACTTCTTTGTTTACTCATAAAACATATTCAGTCATCTGGAGTAGAAGTGTAAGCAATAGTGTCTGATTTAATAGTGTCTTAAAAATTTTTAAATATTTTTTTTTACTTTTATAGTTAATAATGAGAAGTAAATGAAGTGTAGGCATTCAAGTGATTCAAAAATATAGCAGAAAATGTTAGAAGCATCTGATCGAGCTGGTGACGCGAGCTGAGAACATGGAAGCAGAATGCAAGGGAAGTAACGGGTTGAGAAGTAATAATAAAGTAAAAGTTAAGCGCGAATCTATGGTGCGTTTTTAAATTAAGAACTAGATATATAAGTGCATATATATGCAACATACATTAACGATGGAGGCGACATAAGATGCTTGAAAGACAAACAAGAATGTAATACAATATTAAAATATAATATTCATATATAAATCATTTAGTCCATTTGATCATTTAGAAGAGCCATGAGCCTTTTAATGTAATTAGGGTTATTAAAGTGGTAATTGTACACAGAAATTACTGGATTATCAATTGTTTTTTGATTTCCATAGAATTTTCTAGCCACACGGCAATAATAAGACCAGAGCTGTTCAATTTGCAGCTCCTTACGAATCCTGTTATTTTTCACGTACCAAAGTGCGCGTGTTTTCTATACAGTTTTGAGCTGTTTTTAATTTTTAACCATTCCAACGACATGAATACGCCCAAACTGAGTAGACATAACATAACATGGGACGTAAAGCGGATTTGTAAATGAGTAACTTATTGTCTATAGGTAGAACACCGTTTCAAGCAATTAAGGCGAAGAGTCTTGCTTTACGTGCTCGAAACTTCTGGACATAATACACTCATCTCTAATACATCTTCTAATACACTCATCTCAATAAATTAAGGATAATTCGCAGTCACGCGGAAATCGAACTCTAAAATAAATATATCACCTGTAAAATCACTACACACATCTTCAAGAATCATATGCGAATTTCAGGAAGTAACCAGATGACACCGATGGTACGTCACAATGACGAGAGTGTAAGAAAGTGATATATAAGGAATACAGGCAAAGAAGTAAAATTGTTCGCAGGCGCTTTATAAGCATTTCAGTGTAATAACCGAATAGTTATGACACAAAGGACGCATTTGGATGATTTTTTTACGTGGTAGAATTATCGGCCGTCTGGAATGCGGCCGTACCCAAATGGAAGTATCAGACCAACTTGGAATTGCCAAGAGTGTCATCTCCAGGCTTTGGCAAAATTCCAACATGATGGTAATGTGAGTAGACGTTACAGCACAAGTCGCCCCAGAGTTACAACGCCGAATGAGGACCGGTATTTGGCAGTTACTGCCAAAAGAAACGGGCGGAGCACAGCCTCAGACCTGTCTCGTCAGCTCTCCTCATACACTGGTACGATAATTTCAAGGCAGACCGTGTACAGACGCTTTGGGCAGATTGGTCTATATGCTCGTAGACCTGTCAGATGCGTTCCACTTACTGCAACTCACTGTCGCCTGCGGTTAGCCTGGAGTAGAGAGCATGCATTGTGGACACCGCAACAGTGGGCTTGTGTGATGTTTTCCGACGAGTCCAGGTTTAGCTTGCAGTCTGATTCTCTCCGGACTTTCATATGGAGAGCTCCAGGTAACCGTTACCACTAAGAAAACATCACTGAACGACACCGTTACGGTGGTGCAGGAGTGCTCGTTTGGGGTGGAATTATTCTGGGTTTCAGAGCTGATCTGCATGTTCAAATTGGAACCATGACACGCCAAATCTATCGGGACGTCATTCTGGAACAACATGCACGTTTGTTTCGGGGCGCCATGGGCGCACAATTTGTGTTTATGGATGACAACGCCCGTCCTTACCGTGCAAACATCGTAAGCGAATGCCTTCAATCGGAGGATATCACCCGTATGGACTGGCCAGTATTCTCACCGGACTTGAATCCAGTAGAGCACGTGTGGGACATGCTTGAACGCTTTGGCATGAACAGCCCGTCAACCTGCTCCTACATGTGTACCGGAACTTCGGATAGCATTGCTTTTTGAGTGGTGTAATATCCCCCAAGATCAGATTGATAATTTGATACTCAGCATGCCTAGGCGTTGTACGGACTGTATTGCATCGTCTGGGAGACATACAATGTATTAACAATCATACTAACCATGTAATATTGTTTTTTTGTAAATATGTTTTTTTTTGTAATTTGCTCCAGGGAGAAAAAATCGCTAATTTTTTTAATAATATCAAACATATAGCATCTGTTTTTGCTCTTTATCTTTTGTTTAATAAATAAGCTTTACAAATAAGTCAAATTTGTTTTGCTTCTAACTCTGCCTTTGTCTGTCTTTGCATTATCCTTAATTTATGGACATGAGTGTAGATGTAATGTGTATATGTGCGTGTGCGGGGCTAAGCTTTATGAACTAGTCCTTCTTTTCTAAGTCCTGCTTTTAACAAAATCGCATTCTTTGTTATTTGGCTTTCCTATCTGTCCCTTAATCCAAATGACATGAAAAGGACTTTGCTGTTCGAAAGAATTGGAGTAAATCTTGCAGTCATACTATGCGTTTTAGAATAGTGTTGATACTATTAATACTTTTGAGCAAACGCTGGCTATCTAAAAACATCTTGATTGCATCTTGTAGAGCCCTCACGTTGTCATGGCTTTCTTTAATGTAGTGGATTCCGCCTGGAAAACAGTAGCCTCATCATTTAATCTATATGTTAAGTATTGTGAAGCCATTGTTATGAAATATGTGTGCCGCGTCAAATATATCATATTTTTGGAGATGTCAGTAAAAATTTCGATTCCTCATGCATTTGGAAGGACCTTATGCCATTTAACTTCAAATCTGAAGAGGAAGGATGAGAAAATCTTACACCTGCAGGCTTTAAATCCATGTTGTGAATAATAAGGCTTTTTATAGTGAGCCAACCTATCGAGTTTTGATTCAAAATAGGCTTTAAAGCAAAAGGCAATACTCCTATAAAGACCTGAAGGAACGCAGTTGTTGTTGCAGAGAGTGCTTTTGTGATACTTAAGAATATAATTTGTTCAATTTTTTTATAATTATTTACTAACTTCTAAGAACAGAAGCAGGGAAACTTTCTGTTTATTACTCTAACAAAGAGACATTTTAATATTTTCTCTTTGAAATTCTATGCTAGTGACATTGTCCTATAAATAAGATTAACTGTCTTATTAAAAAGATTATTGATGAGAATTTGTATTCTGTCTCTAACATCTTCTTAAATGTAGAACTTAAGTTAACTTGCTTAATTAGATGCTTTGAAGTACCTTCATTTCTCCCCAAGCAGAAGTTTCTCCATGATATCCTTGGCATGTCTATAAGAGGTTTGTTAGTCTTTAAAAAAATAATCATTTTTGTTTTATTTATTTTACATTTTAATTTATATGCTTCACTCCAAATACACATTTTCTATAGTGCATGTTTTGACTTTCTCTCAATGGGTGTTTTATTCCCACCATCGATGATGAGAATGAAATCATCAGCATACATCTGGACATCGGCATCTTCTTCAAAATCTATCTGTAGAGCGCTCTTTGCTACGATGTTCTACAGAACATGGTCAGAATCGGACACATGTGGCTCTTCCTTATGATAGCTCTTGTAATATCTATTCTATTACAGTTATAAGTGTTAGTCTATTGCTTAGATAACATTTAATAAAAAGACAAGTGTTATTTGAAAAATGAAGTTCTGCTTAATGTCCTGGCCTCGGATGATGACATTAAGTGTAGTAAACGTCCAGAAAAATGACTCAAGTATGAATCTTAAGGGCCTTACAATGCCCTGTAGCCGATTAAAGGCAACTTTCCGGTACAAGGCCAAATTGGGTGATGAGTGTCATGAGTTTTCATATGAGTCTTTCACAAAGTAATTTTCCTAGAATTTTAGCCCACGAGCAAAATAGGCAATTCGGTCAATGAGAGCCGAGGAGTTCTTCGCCGTTTTCTTGTCTGGAAAATAATACTACTTTTATTCTTTTCTAGAGCAGAGCTTTGTTATATACATCTTAAATATAACCAAATGATGGCTACCAATTTCATTTTCTGTAACCTTAAACATTGTAAGGTATTATTTAAATTAACCAATTATTTATAGTTTCAGCGTTTACTATAACTTCTCCTTCTCCGTTTCCTCATCAGAATGCAAATATAAGTAGGTAGTATTTAAACTGAGAGTTTTCTCGTTTAAGATAGAACTTTCCTCATGCTAGACGTGACGAAAGCTTTCGACTGCGTCTGGCATGAGGCACGTTTCTCAAAATTGATTTACTGTCATTTTGATTGAGAGCTATTACTTACAATACATTCTTTCATCACGAACAGGACTTTTTATGTTTGTGTAAATAGTGCTGACTCCTAAAAAAGAATATTCGTAGTGGTACCTCAAGACTCGGTCATAGGACCGATATTTTATTTATTTTATGCTGAACACTTTCCAGAAATAACACAGAACAACTCTAGTTTGGCTTGCTATGCAGATGACACCGCGTTAGCAGTGAAATCTGCAGGTGTAAATCACGCAGTCAAAAAACGTCAAGATCTTGTTCCTTCGATTGAACAATGGTGTGCACAATGGAATATTCAAAGTAACGCCTCAAAGCCACAGCTCTTGATCATTCGGAAACGCAAAAGGAACGCTCCGATCAAAAAACAACTTACTTTATTCAACGGAACTGTTACGGTGGTTTCCCAGGCCAAATATCTTGGTGTTTTATTTAATGAACACCTTACGTAGACACATCACGTTAATAAGGCGCATGACAGGGCATTTAAAATTATCAAATGCTTTTACTCAATTATTGGGAAATAGTCTTCAGTGGATCTAAACAGGAAGAGATTTATTTGCCTTTCCGTTATCAGACCATCATGAATTACGCTTCGCCGGCATGGACAACTATCTTCTATAAGGAACTTAAGAAGCTTCAAGTGGTGCAAAGCAGATATCTTCGCATTATTACAAATGCCCATTTGTATGTCTATTTGTATAACAAATGTCTTCACTACGACCTTAAGATCGAAACGTTGGCGAAGTTTCTCAGAAAACACAATGAACGCTTCTATCAGGAAGCACAAGAATGTAATATAAAGAACCACTTAGAACGTTTAATCTACGAGATTCTTCAAGGGAACCGCCATCTTCGCCCTTTTGCTTCTTTCATGCTTAGTGATGACCAAAATTTTCCTACTTAAAGCTTAAATGTACTTTCGCATCTGCTCTGTCCAAAATCTCAGCTGAATATGTGTACAACTTCATCCTCGTCACTCATTTAATACAAAGCAAATGGTTGTAAATCTTGTTTGTATACTTATATTCCTGTATATTTATATTCCAGTGTACGAGAAAAATTTGTTCTTTTATGTATTAAATCTTGCCTCCAGGACTCAGTTAGGCATTTCTGTCCCTGCATCGCTACATGAAGTAACGAAATGAAGATAGCCGGTATACAGCTTGAAGCTTTGCAAGCTAGATGCGGCGACAATGACAAACGGAACTGAACGATTTAAGACAGAGCGTGTTTCAGACATCGGGTGCACGCTACATGTCAGTTCCTGCCAGCTCGAATAGTTGTAATTATTCGGCTTTGCGTTGTTTCGCTGCCGACATTTTGATTTTCACGTTGCTATAGATTTACTGAGGTAGCTTATAATAACAGTTAATTATCTTTGACTACTGTTCCACGTTTAACTTAAATCTGATTGTTATGTTCAGTTGTATCACCACGAGCTGTGACTGATATTGTTAGCATAAAAAGTGCGTTTATATTTAAAATTCACTTTAAAGAAGAAAGTTATTTAAAACCCTTTTCAGGATTTGTAATTACTTCAGACAAAGGAAAAATTCGCTTCACGTCTGTTTTGATTCCTAGACTAATTACCGGTTCTAGATCAAGTAAAACCTCAGCCTTACAGGAGAAAATTGAATTATGGTATTTTATTGCTTTAAAATTCACAATGTTCTCTTTAACTTATTAAATGAGAACATGAATATTGTATGAAAAAATATATTTAAAAAATTGTTTTGCATAATCTTATATGGATTACTTTGCCTTTTGTCTCGGCCTTGTTCTTCGAGCAAAACTATTTACAAAACCTGCAGTTTAAGTAAATATTAATTAATAGCACCTTAAAATAAATTATGTTTATTATTATACCTTGTATCTCTTGGAATTGGCCAAACAAAACATATAGTGTCATTTTCTGCATCAGTATTTGTCTCACTGCTCTCCTGTGTACAGACGCTGGCCCTTTACTGATGCCAAGAAATTGAGCATACAAATTAAAGGTTTAAGAATTTGGAAATGCCTACAAACATGACTGATAAATTATTGGAAGCATATCTTCAGCTCCAAAGTCTGCAGGAATCGCCCTTCTAACTAGGCTAAGTCCTTATCGGAAACCCGCTTAGCTCAAACAAATATCAAAACTTTAAACTTTATTCTCCGGTTTCCAGTACCCCAGCCAAAATTAATCATTTATACACCTCAAATTCTAAACGTAGCCGTTACCACATTTAGACACGTGGACCAGGAAGATGTTAATCAGGGAGGAGCTAAGAAGACGTTAATCAATCACAGCTGCTAGTGCTCTAGAAATTTCGCAACGGTTACATGCTGAAGTAAATAAATCAAGTCATAACGTTCGAATTCTTTTTTACTTTCATTAAATTTTAATTTAAATACTTGTGGAGCGGCTGTACTATTTGAAGGATTATTTTAAGCAGGATTATTTGACATAGAATAAATAAATTAATTTAAAGATAATAAATTGTAGCTTATGCACTGATAGAAAAAACAGTCGATGGAAACATTCACTGTCAAACCAGGAACGGATTTAAACTTTTTAAATGTTTCCTGCAGTAATTCAGAAGATAAAGATATGATTAGAATGAGTTAGGTTTCTAAACATAGACAAAATATGAAGTTAATATATAAGTTTAATAGCAGGCAATTTAAACATTTGTAATTACAATCATAAAGAAATTGTGGAAATTATTTTGATTAATTGATAGATGGTGCTAGCGTTTCTTGTAAAACGCGACATGCCTTTTTGAATTTCGGCAGATTCTCCACCGGGAGCTCTATAGATAGATAGATAGTTAGATACGTGCGTAACTCCGCGCACTAGTCCACTAGGAACAATGAACTTCCCATTAAAAAATTAGATTTTTTTTCGATTGGCAAAACTATTTCGATCTTTTATGATCAATTCGAAGCTTTAATTAATGATTTGTAAATAATGTACATATTAAACTTTACGTTTTTAAATTTATTCAACCTTTGATTTCTATGAGCCTTTGAATTTTGAAACATCTGGTGCATTGCCCAAAAAAGGATTTAGCACATAGCAAATGTTCGAAGATAGCAAAGGTAGGACTAAATTTTCTATTTTGTAAAGTAGAACCATGACAGAAAATTATGTTCTTAAACTGAAATCGGAACGAAAAGTTCTGAGGACCAACGTGTCCAAGATTCTAAAGAAACTCGAAACGGAATTAGATAAAGAAGACATTGGTACAAGTATAATAGAAGAAACTTTAGATCAATTCATTATGAAATCGAAATCTCTGAGTTATTTAGATGCTCAAATACAGCCGGATTTAAAAGTAGAAGCCGATAAATTCGAAATTGAAATAACATCTTCTATAGAATAAGAAGGGGAAATCCAATTATGGCTGTTTAGAATGAATAAAAAATTGAAAGACTTAATTAAAGTGACAAATTCGGATAATGAAAGTATCCCTTTAAACGAAACCTCCAAATATTCTCAAAACTAAAGCAATAAATTTACCCGGCTCCCAAAATTAACTATGTCTAAATTCTATGGAGATTATACCCAGTGGACAAGTTTTTGGAACTCTTTCAAAGTAGCAATCCAGGATAATGAATCTTTAACAAAAATCGAAAAATTTAATTACTTAAAATCGCACTTATGCGGCAACGCTGCACACACGATACGATGTTTCTGTATTTCAGAACGAAATTACGATGAAGCTGTTGAAATACTTAAAAACAGGTTTGGCAGGAAAGACATCGTTATGAACTCACACATGAAAAATCTCCCTAGTAACTAAATCCAGTGCCATTTTAAAGCTTCGCAAAATTTGTGATACTATAGAAACCGAAATACGCAGCTTACACCAGATAAATACAGTTATACGTTGATCCCGGTGATAATGAAAGCACTGCCTTCTGAGATAATTTTAGATTTTAATCGTAAAACAGATTCATCATCCTTTTTTAATGCTGATAAGTTATCGCAATTTGTTCGATCGGAATTAGAACGTCTCAAGAGAAACCATCTTTTGCTCTCTACTCATAAATTAGAAAACACTTCCTGTGTTTATAAACAGAAGAAGGGAGAATGAGAGTATAACGTCCTCTGCTTACCAGCTCTTGGCGCCAGTTAGTGAAAACAAAGTGAATAATTGGTGCCTGTTTTGTAATACGTCTAAACATGTTACTGAAAACTGTGAATTATTGACAGTTGACGAGAGAATCAAAATGACTCAATTTACTTTGACGTCAACAATTTTATAACATTTCTATCAAAACAAGTTAATGCTGAACGTTTTGTCTTGCAAGCAATAGGACGAATTTTTGATCCTGTAGATCTGTTATCACCGTTTCTACTTAGAGTCAAAATTATATTGCAACAAATCTGGGTACTCGCTTTAGATTGGGATGATGAACTACCAGAAAATTTATGTTCTGTGTGGAAAAAATGGTGCAAAGAAGTTTCAAATTTGGACGAAATCGGTATTCCAAGATATTATTTTTCTGCAATTGGTAATAGTGATGTGGAAAGGATTCAGCCTCACTGTTGTTCTGACGCTAGCAAAAAGGCACATGGTACAGTACTGTATCTGCGCGTAATTTCCAGTAATGAACAAATATTTACGGTTTTTGTTGCTTTCAAGACTAGAGTAGCGCCTTTAAAACCGCTCACCTTACCTAGGTTGGAACTCATGAGAGCTCTTTTATCGGCTAAGTTAGCATCGTTAGGCACTAGCATCGTTAAAGTTTTGAAGTTACAACTTTCTTGTTTTTTCTCGAATGATTCGAAAATCTCACTTTCCTGGATAAAGGACTGTGGAAAGGAATTTAAACTTTTCGTAAAAAATCGTATTCAAGAAATACAAAATTTAACATCCCCAGAAAATTGGCATTACTGCCCCGGAAAAATTAACCCAGCTGGCTTGGCTTCGAGAGGGTCTAAACTTCATGAGCTAAAAAACAATCCTATCTGGTTTCAAGGACGAGAATGACTTAGAATGTCGTAGGAATTGTGGCTTCGACAGAATGAAGAAAAACCTATCGTTGAAGAAGAATTAGAATACCGCAAGAACATTAATTATATTTATGAATTTGTGTGTACGGCAGGTGAAGAAAGGCTAATAGAGATCTCAAAATATAGTAATTTAAGAAAATTGTGGAGAATAACTGGTTGGATGAAGCGATTCATTGGTAAAATTGGGAAAACGAACCATTTGACAGGTACATTAATAACTGAAGGATTAATAGAAGCCAAAAATTATTGGATTCGATCTGAACAAGAACGCTTTTATTCCAAAGAAATCGAGTCTCTGAAGAAGAGAAATAAAGTCGAAAAAAATCATCTTTATATCTTTTTGATCCCTTTTTGGACCAAAACGGAATACGGAGAGCAGGTGGAAGATTAGAACATTCTAGTTTGTCACATGATGGAAAACATCCTGCGATTCTTTCAAGAAACTCCTGGCTAACGAATTTAATAGTAGAAAGTACACATGTTAAAATGATGCATGGAGGAGTAGCAACAACCTTAGCTGAAATTCGTAGTTGTTTTTGGATCCCAAAGGGACGTCAGTTTGTCAAGAAAATAATAAACAAGTGCCTTATATGTAAAACATATTCATTAAAATCTGCCGCCGAGACCACTTCTCAGCTTCCAGAAGACAGAATCAATGAGACACCGCCATTCTACGTTTGCGGCGTACATTTTGCAGGACCGAGTTACGTAAAAAACGTCGAAGGAAGTCAAAAAGCCTATGTAGCATTATTTACTTGCGCTATTATTTGCGGTATTATATTTTAGTATATATATACTACTGTATTAATATGCAAATGAATGAAAAGTGTACTATATGTTTAATGTATGAATATATTTGTAATATGTGCGTCACTATGAATAGGTTCAGTAACAATTTAATAACAAATATATAATGCAAGTATGCAGTGAGTTTATGAATAGCACAAGTATGCAGTCGAAAGAAAATGTACTGTATTCGTAATGTAATGTATGTATGTAATAATGCTAATGTGTGTCAATATATGTTAATGTATTTCTAAATATATTTATGTGCATTAAAAACAGGTCAAGCCTAAGCAGTCTAAAACCGAGTAAACTTCACGCACTGTGTAGCATATATAAGGTATAATATTTGCAATTCAAACAGCGGCAACGGTATGGAGCAAAGTATTTATATATAACATAAAGCTCAACTGCATATACAAGCAAATTAAACTAGTTAATATGTAGGGCATAACATATGCAATATAATTTGTGGCAGCGGTAATGACCCAAGTATTAATATTTCACATAAAATACTACTGTATTAATATGCAAATGAATCTAAAGTGTACTGTATGCTTAATGTATGTATGTATATGTAAATTGTGTGTTACTATGAATAGGTTCAGCAACAATTTAATAACTAATGTATAGTGAAAATATGCAGTAAGTAATGAATAGCACAATATGTAGCAGAAAGAAAAAGTGCAGTGTTCTTATTGTAATGTATGTATAATATTAATGTGTGTTTAATGTATGCTGATGTATATTCATGATTATTTATGTGCGTTATGAACAGGCCAAGCCTAAGCAGTCTAAAACTGTATAAATGTCACCCATTCTGTAGCATATCTGATATCCTGAGTAACAAGTAAGCCAATGTAATATGTATATCTTGATGTATCTCCATGCCCTTGTTTCGCCCAGTATATTTATTAATTGATTAATCAATAAATACTGGGCCCGGGCAGCTGGAGAGGGTGATTTCCCGGGGGGCACTTTGGTCAGCGCGAATATCTTCTGGATGGACTAGATGCTGGATCTGAGCATTTTGTGCGAGGCGCCTGTGTGACGCCTCCCTCTACTAGCCTGCTTTGGATAAAGGTGGACGTGGTGCTGTACTGATTAACCGTTATGGTAAAGGGACAGTGCCCACGTCCTCCGTCGCTTATCGCTTATTTACTTGCGCTACCACTAGAGCCATACATCTGGAACTTGTACCAAATCTCTCTACGGATTCTTTGTTGATGGCATTCAAAAGATTCACCTCTAGGAGAGGCAATTGTCGCGTAATTTATTCGGATAACGCAAAAACTTTTAAAAGGGGACAAAAGGAACTCGAAAATTTCTCTAAACTATTGTCAAACGAGAAATTCTAAGATTTTTTGTCGATTGAGAAAATCGATTGGAAGTTTATAATAGAACCAGGGGCTTGGTGGGGAGGTTTCTATGAGAGATTAGTAAAATCAGTGAAAGAATTCTTAAGGAAAATTCTCGGTAAAGCTTTGCTAACGTTTGAAAAATTGTCAACGGTTTTAGCACAAGTGGGAGCTGTTTTGAATTCTCGTACATTGATCTATTTGTACAGTGAACACAAGGAACCATTGCTACTGAAACCCATCAATTTTTGATTTTCGGAAAAAAAGATTCTACACCACCTATCAACTTTAACTCCATTGTTAAAGATGGACTACCAAGTCCTCTCTGACCAAAAGAAAGATTTATCAAGATTTATTGGTTAGGCAATTGTAGACTAAATGGAAAAAAACAATATTTAAGGGCTCGTCAGTTACAGAATCCCAACTCTTATGATGATCTCAAAGTTGACGATCTCGTCTCAATAGACGGAAACAGTAAGTGCAAATTTCTGTGGAAGTGCGGCAGAGTAATAAAAGTTTTTCGTGGTCGTGACGACAAAGTTCGTACTTGTGAACTAAAAACTTCTGATGGAACACTAATAAGACGACCAGTCCCATTATTATATCCTTCAGAACTTTATAAACAATTTTTATTATTTAGTAATATGAGTTGATTCAATATGTTTTTGTGAAATTGTTTATTTTTTCTATTTTAGTTTGATATTATTACGAATGGTTTATATTTATTGAAGTAGTGTAAAATTATATTTGATATTAACATTTATTTTTATAGAATTTAGTATGATTATTATAGTTTGATTATATTTTCTATTCATTTAATATACTTATTAATTGTTTTGTAACTATATGTCAAAATACTTATTGATAAAAATTTGATTGTTTTTAGATTAATGTGAACTCTTGACAGAGTTCAGGTGGGGAGTGTTTGGAAATTATTTTGATTAATTGATAGATGGCGCTAGCGTTTCATGTGAAACGTGACATGCCTTTTTGAATTTCGGCAGGCTCTCCACCGGGAGCTCTACTGATAGATAGCCAGATAGGTACGTGCGTAACTTCGCACACTAGTCGACCAGGAAGAATGAAATTCCTATTAAAAAATTAGATTTGTTTCGATTGGCAAAAGTATTTCCATCTTTTATGATCAATCCGAAGCTGTAATCAATGATTTGTAAATAATGTACATATTAAACTTTACGTTTCTAAAATTATTCAACCTTTGATTTCTGTTTTGTATATAATATGTGTTTTCACTGAACCTGGTAAATGGAGGTTTGGAAATTAATTGGAATGACTATTTTGATTAATTCGAAATAAATATTTAGATATAATCCTAAATATATAATCCACTTAACCTATTACCTAGATAAATAGTTGTGCCAGATACCTACCTAGCACACCTAGCTTGTACAGTTAATCCGCTTAAAATCTAAGAATGGAACTTGTCAAGAATATTCAGCGCTTCGCAGCGACAGCCAGACGGGCGATAGCAAGTAGCATAACGTCGGGTGGCAGAAGACTGGACACGGGAGATTTCACTACTTTGTGTTTTGGTTATCTTCAGCTACCCTCTGAAGTAACTGATACGTATTTAAATTAGAATATGCAAACATGAAAACACATGTATTCGAATGATAAGTAAGATTTAAGGATTTTCAAAGAACTGGTTTAACTTACTTCACTATAAAATGCTAAGGAAGTAGTCAGTATATATTTACTCTAAGGAGATTAATACGTATTTAATTACGAAGCTTGAAATATTTCAGAGTTGAAGTAAATCATGGCCAAAATTAGATAAAATAACCATTTGCCTCGCAAATCTTTCACTCTCCACCTACTTTACTATCCATTATTCTTCCGAAACATTAATTTTCCCTATCATCTGAATACTTGAAGGATTTGCTTCCTTTTCAGCAGCTTTTCTCGAAAACAAGCATGGTTTCGCTATTATCAGTAAATCTTTTCGAAAAGATAAGAGGATAATTAAACAAAGGTCCTAGGTTCCCAAGTAAAAGAATGATGATAAAATTGAGACAGGAAACATTTTTTTACTAAAATAATTTCTTCAGCGTGGTTTACTAGGAGATAAAAGATTCCCATCTACATTTCTTTTGCTTTACTTGCTTTTACAGTGAGGTTCAACAAATTTAAAGGAAATTTTGATATCATCTAAATTTTCAAAACTAGTTGTGTTGCATGTGAAATGGTCTAAGAAGTTATGAAGTTTTTTTGTATGCTTAAAAATGAAGGAATTTTATTTGATATGTACAAGCCAATTATTTAAAATAACAAGGCTTAATTTTATTGAAGCACACGGATAAAAGCATTTTTATATTATTAGTGTTACATTAGTTTTAAAATCTTGAGAAAAAATAGACACGCATTCTCAGAGATTATTTTGTATTAAGAGATTATTTTGTATTAAGAGATTATTTTGTATTGTAGATTATTCTTGTATCATTTTTAATGCTCTTCATCTCAAAATAAATACCAAGCAGAACTTCTCGTTTCATTAAATGTTTAAATAAGAAAGGATTCCATACAGAACCGTACAGTGTATTTCATTGAAATTTTTTGAAGTTAAGGGTGGAAGCTATGCATAGTAGAAAGAAAGGTACGTTTGATTAACCTTTCTTGTAGACTTTTGTATTTCTTAAATGCATATTTATGGAATACAAACACCATGCCTCTACTTTCATCGCTTTCTTTTGTGATAAATGGACACTTATTTTTTAATTATTTCAGAATATACGTTTTCTTTTTTATTAATATCTCTGGAAATTTCAAACTGCATCATGAAAAATAATTTATTATGTTTCATGTTAGTACGCTAGTATGCGCATGTAATACAAAAAAATTAAGCAATTAAATCAATATTTTAAAATTTAATTTGCTTTAATTTTCATCAAGATTTATTTTTACCTCTACCAAGAAATACAACCTCTACTTCTCCCCCTATTCTTTCGATCACCTCGCCTGAAAATGCGAAAATGAATGGTTTTTAAAATTTTTAAAAAATTATTCTCATAGTTTCATTTCGGATCCAAGGAAGATACATAGGTGAGTGAGTAGTCTCAAAGAGCTATGCTGTTGCCTTCTTCCGAATTCCTAACGATTCTTGCGAATGTCGCCTAATCAATACAAGCCAAAAATTACTATTACCTCAATTTCATCCTCCTGCTAAATACTCTCAGTTGAAAAACCCGGTTAATTGTAGCTTGAAGGCCCAGCATAAGGACGATTCCTACGTACCATTAATGAGAAATAAATGAAAATGAAACAAATGCCAAAATACTTTCATTTTTATATGACCTCTGGAAACAAGTTATGATTTTTACGTAGTTTTATTTCAAGCAACTTATATATGAATAACACTGCAGTCATAATATTCTAATATGTTCATGGCTAATATCAAGTGTGACAACATGAGTGAAGACTGAGCTATACAGTGTTTAATTTTCTGAGAGAAACATTTGTAAATGAAGTAATAACAAGCTACTGTTGTTTTTCTTTAACTAAGAATGAAATAAAAGTTAATTCATATCATTTTGAGACACTTGAAATTTAAAACATTATTGCAGCCAATAGACAACTTAGCTAGAAAGGAAAAGTCTAAGAATAATTCGAAGCTTCACAGACGTCATTAGTTTTTAGTTTATTAAGGAAGTATTGTAATCACCAAAAATTCCGGGTATCATATTTCAACGAAAATATCCCTTTTGATCGTTATCGAATGCAATTTAACGGTATTTTTGCGTAACATCTGTACGCAAGGATAGAATAAAGGACATCTTTTCTACAAACGGATTATAAAAGCAATTTAAAATGGATTCAGAAAAGACTTTTTCGTGGTGTATGTATGTATGTATATATTTCGCATCCTACGTATGTATTTATCTCAGTCAAAAACGAGTAGCCTCAGAGCGTTGAAATTTTGTATATGGGACTGCTATAACATGTAGTTGTGCACCTCCCTTTTGGGTTGCAATTAGCTGCCCCAAAAGTATATATATATATATATATATATATATCCCACTCTTTTACGCGGCTACATGAGCTCAGTTTTTTTATTTTTATATGTTGTTAAATTGCGCATTTTTTGTTTTAAAATGTTTGAATTATGTTGTTCTTATCTTCCGGTTAAGGGTTTCGTGCCTTTAGTTAATCTGCATGCAACAGTTGTAGAATTATCAACAATTTAAAAGTTGTTTAAGTGAGGATAAGCCTAATTTTTCTTACCGCAGCAGCCATATTTGTCTACATTTGAAACTTAGCAAAATAGTGAAAGTCTTTCTGCATCTTCAGTGTCGTTTTGCCGAGTGGGAGTAAAAGGAAACGTTAAGTTTTGTGCACCGAAAAATCCGCCTTGCATGCTAGCCGAATTGCTTGTTTTTGCGCGGGAACTATAATTTTACTTGTAAAAATTGTTTTAACTGTATTTGGTGTTTATGTTTTTCTCTATATTTTTTTTAATAGAAGTATTTTGAGTTTTTATGTATTTTAGTTTTGCCGCTAAGTCGGAATTGAATTAAATGAATGAAAAATGTATTAATAATTCCTCTAATAAAATTCGTGGAAAAAGGGTTTTGTATTAGCAGCAAATATTGTCGCTAGTCAATTTCGAACAGAGGAGAATGTTTACGAGTAGTTCATGCGCATTAGGTAAGCGGCCCTGAATCGTGTGTGAAAAATTGTTTCATTTTTATTTGTTTAATTTCTTTTACACATCGTTTTAGATTTATTATAGTATTTGAATAGAACATGTGGCAATGATTAGATAATTCTTCAGATGATATAAATTTTGTTCATTCTGAGTTATAAAATCAATGAGATTTAACACTGTTAAGTGAACCTAGAGCCAGAGTGTCGCTATGGTAAATAAATATAGTGAATTTTAAAGAGTGCATTTATTCTAATGTGTTTTATACGCTATCGACGAAGTAAATTTAATTCAATTCAATAAATTTAAATGAAATGCAGAAAAAAATGCGTATAATTTAATATTCCATACAAAGAAGTCGCATGGTCTGCACATCAGATTTTTAATTATTCCATGTTAGTGTTGATTTGTAACCATTAAGCTTTTCATTTAAAAGAAAACGTACAACAAAACACAAAGCCATATTTTTTGTTATCAAAAAGGTTTTGCATGTAGTTCATTTTGTCAACTTCTTCAAATCAAGCAAATCTAATAGCTTTTCACTACGTGAAAGTTTCAGTTTCTATGTTTCCTATGAAGATTGATTGTAAGCTGTCAGAATGAAAAAAATTGTAAAAAATGTATCAATAAAGTTATCATAAGGAGAAATAGAAAATTTCAGTTTATTACATTACTTATAATACTTACACTAATTTAATAGATGTAAAATTTTAGAAAGCAAAAATTCAGTAACGTTACAAGAGGTGTCAGGCATATACAGCAAGCACTGATTTCTCGCAATCCTTGAGAACGTTTGGCAGAAAAAAGTGTGGTAGTTTAACGTCTTCTGGAAAAAAGGGAATTTTCATTTGGATTTAGCAATATAAGAAAATGGCGATTAAAGTAGATATTTTCTTAGTACATTTGTTGAGAATTTTCTCTAATAGTTTATGGTTACACCTTTTTATGCACTTTACACTTGATCAACATATAGGAAACGCACCCTGAATGCAACTTTGATCAAGAATAAGACATTTGAATCTTTGAATCTTAAAAAGATTTCAGCCATGAAAACTCGGTTCTTCACTATGTTTCGTTATTTAATCTTTCGAATCCTAATTCAAAAACCCGTTTAAGGTTAAGGTTTTAAGAGAAAAACTTTGGAAAGGTTTATTCAGTAAAGTTTACAATAGTTTAAAATTTGGAAATTAAAGTTTAATATTTGGAAAGATTTATTAAGTGAAGTATTATGATCGTGCCACATGTTTGGAAAGATTTATTAAAGTTTATTAAGTTTAATAGCATTGTTCATTGAAAATAGAATGTGGTTATTGTAATACCTATAGCATCTCGATCACCAGAAATAACGGCCTTGAGAATTACATTTGCAAACATTTTTATGGATTCTTGAAATAAGTAAGCTTACGACTTTTCTTAATTTTATGGACAGAATTTAGAAGTCCGTAATTAGTGCTTATGTCTGTTAACTTTTCAAATAATCCTGTTTTTTATATTTGCACTGATAGAAAAACCTGAAAAACTGCAAAAAAAATTAACGATTACGTATTTAAAAAAAAAAGAAGTGAACTTGAAAATTCAAGAGTTTTATTTGTATTCTACATGTACTATGCTTCATTTTTATCTTCATATTTTTAAAAACTTCTTGAATTTTTTTATTAATCTAGATTTTAAATTTTGATTTAGTTGAAAACTTTAAAGTAATAATTAGAGAATTTTCTTATCATTGTATTTCTCCCGCCTTCTTAGCTTACCTTCGTGATGTAATGGTCAGTACACTCGGCGCGTATTCGAGAGATCCGTGGTTCGAGTCCCGGCCAGGGCTTTGCTCATTTTTCACGTCTCCTGCTTCAAAAAAACCAGTGATTCTCCACCACCAGGATTTCGCGATTGGGTTCGCTAATCCCCAGTTTCTGTGAGCCGTCTACGAATGATCCTTGCGGTCACTGAAGCACTAGTTGCACGTACAATCGATGATAATAATAATGGATCTGGGGCTGTAAGTGTCGCTCTGACGATTGCTAGGTCTTCACGTTCTGTCGTTTCTCTAGGCCTACCGCTTCCTTCTTGACGCTGTGTGCGGTCATGGCTCACCCATTCCTGCCAACATCGTCTAATGGTGGCATCGCTTCTGCTCAAATGTCGAGCTATTCGCCGATAAGATCAACCGGCTTCTTTGAGCCCAACTATACGACCTCTGTCAAATTCTGACATCTGCGCATATCGTTCGTGCACTTGTATGTTAGGCATAGTTACTGTCTACGAGAGTACACGGAATGAAATTCGTGAAGAATTATGACCTGGAATAGTAATTTCTCCTCTTAAATATCCTGCCAGTTGCACAGATCAGATGCGCTGTACCGTTCATTCATTGGCAGCCAAAATGTAAAATTTCCATTTCCCGTCGAAACCTGTATGCATATCAATTTGTGTCCAATTTGCTTTATATCTTCTCGGTGTGTCTTTTTTTTTGTCTAAGTGTGTATATAAACCTAATTTCTCTGCAATTTGAAAGATTCAAAAGATTTGAAAACATTTTAAGATTCGAATTTGAGAAATAGAAGATTTCGTTTACTTTTTATAATCAAGTTTAGATACTGGCTGGAAATCACTTCGAAAAGAATTAAATCGAAAAGCAGCAATAGTTGGGCATTAAGTGCAAAGTAATTCTGTTTGAGATATATGTGAGTAGAAAGAAACTTTCCTGAATTTATAGCATTCTTTGTCATAATTTCATTTTATTGAAATAATCATTTTCTTTTAATCGTTATAAAACATAGAAACTCTTTTGCATATTTTTTAACTAAAATGCTTAAATTGAACTATGAAGAATTTGAAAACTATATTATCTGGAAAATATTACCGATCATATACTCAAATTCTGGGTTAAGTTTTCAGTAATTTAATGCATATAGAAAGTTTGTTCTTCAGTTTTATTTTATTACTGTGCATCAAATCAATAATTAAAATATATATCGTAATTTGAATTAATTAGGAAAATCGTAATTTATTTACATTTTATAACATTCCCCTCAAGACTTCAATATTACAATTTTGTGAAAATGTAAGTGCCCGTAAAGATTTTGGGCTAATCTGCATATGAGTCAAAAGGGCTCAGCTGGAGCTGAGGGTGGCTACGAACAATTACTTTGAGTGACTTAAAATAACGAGAAAATTTCGAATTACAGTAATTAACGGAAAACATTTGGGAAACACAAATAATTTTCCCGTATCCTTCGGGGTTAAATTTTAACACGAATATTTTAACTCAGTTAGGGCTTGTGTATTTCAAGCTAAAGTTCAATTTCCAATTTGTTTCTTTTCTACTAATAAAATGAGTCTATCTTTAGAGATCCTACACGAGATCTAAAATTTTGCGTTATTTATAACAGCTATTTTAAGCGTATGTTTGGTTTTTTTTCCGAGATTGTGGTAGATTTCTCGAGAGGCTGTTTAAGTCTGCCCTTTTCTTATGAGGTGGTATGAGAACAGAGCTGCTAGATATTCAAATTACATCCCGAAAGGAGCTGACCGTTAAAATTTGAAAAAAAGATCGGTAAAGCCCTCTAGAACGCTTTGCCATGATTGGGTTTCTCTTAAAATCGAAGTCAATCCATTGGATTCAATTTCAGTATAAACCTACGTGCTAAAGAAAACGCGAACTGGAAATAGGAACTAGCATAATGTGAATAAATATGTAGAACTATAATTTTGAAGGCTGAATATGAATAGCCTTCCTGTTTAGCTGCAAATGTGGAAATAAAATTTCTTATTTTCTCTTGATGCAATCACAGGTCATATACAACCAAAATTCACAATCACAGATCACACAAAACCTTGACATAAACACAAATTAAAAGGAGGGCTTGGGTATTATTTCTACGGCTGTGGATCTGAAAACAAATCTTGGGTGCCATTTTCATATCGGCATTCATAAATCTGGAAGAAAAGAACAAAAAATGTTAACCACATAACATTTCCGTATTATAATATTTATTTATATTATAGAACTTATTATTTACATTATAACAAGAAATTATTATAATGTAAATAAGCATGGATTATAGCTTCAAAAGGCAAACAGAACTTTCATATTTAGTGTCAGCGCATGCTAAAATTATACCTTGTGTCTTAATTTTACTTAACTCAGTCAAAGTTTGAGTACAAATTTAACTCACAGTTAAGGATAAACTAAAATGTTGACATAATTACAAATTTTTATGGAGAACCTGGTTCTTATTTCCGCTGTTATAAACATAAAAGTAAAATATACGGTCTCATTTTTTAGATTATCAGCAGTAAAAAATGTTCTTATTTTGCGGAACGCGGTAAAACTACTGATCTGCTAGATGCATCAACGTATTTAAGCTACTGTAATTAAAAAGTGGCTGAATAACTGTACCATACGTTTAGCCGAAAGTATTTTAATGAAATTATTCTTTTATTTGCATTGATGCTTAATATATAAATCAAATATCTTGATTTGGTTTAAGAAAGCAAAGTTGCTTATCCAAGGTTTTCTTTCATTTAACACTCAGATTAAATACGTTCACAAAACAAAACAAAAATCTCCCAAAATTTTGTTTTATTATTGAAAAATACTAAACTGATCATGAATTAATACTAAACTTAATTAAATTATTAATACTAAACGAGTCCTCAATAAAAGTGAGCTGATAAACGTACTCAGTACAAGAACAATAATTTGCTGCCCAGGTAAAACAGTGCAAAAATATTTGTTGAATATTTAACCACAGAAAAGCGATATAGCAGTGCTTATCTTTTCCTTCAAATAATTATAATGGTACGATTTTACGAAACTTCAGCTGATATCGTACAAGGAAAATATATATATTATGCTTGGTAAATTACTTCAGTAATTTATTTTGGATCACCTTACTTAAAGAGGTTAGTGTACATTCTAAGAACGATAACTTGTGACTAAAGGAATGTAAGAAAAAGCATTCAGCGTCTTTGAAAAAGAGTGCATAGCAGCATAATAGTAGTTAAATATTTCTTTACCTAGAAACTTAAAAATATATCTCACCTATCTTGCATTGGTTTGTCGTGAATAATTGTAGTAATACGGTTTTAAGCGAAGTTGACCTGTGTATGTATGATGTAAGAAAAAAGCCACGGATGTTATCTCTTGCCAGCTTATTCTACAATTAGCATTTATATAATACAGCTTTTGATATTAAATGGCTTACATACTTGACGATTAGAGCGTAGCCAAGTACTTTATCTAATGCTACAGAACATAAGAATGTAAACTAGCAAATGTGTATTATCGCTTAGAAAGAGTTTTTACAGACAATAGTATGATACTAGTATATAGTATAGTGCTCAAATAGTATGATTATTTAAAATTAATTTTAGGTCCTTCTTAATAAATGACACATATTCTGTTTGAAATATGAGTAGTAATAATTGAAATGAAAATTGCTTAGCAGTAATAAAATAAGTGAACAAGTTGCTAATTAACTAAATAGTTGCTAACTTGTTATAATTATTTTGCGAGGCTTTTCTAGTTTCTAACCGAAAATATGCATCAAATTTATTTATGTTCTAATTTTTATTAAAATATTTTTTCTTTTCGTTTTTTATGTTTTTAAATCGCGCACTTAGAATGTTTGTATTAAAATGTGTATTCCAAAATGAACATGTGAATGTATTAGGTTTATTGCTTTAAAGGCTACTGTAAAGCACATCTGCTTCAAAAGTTACTTTAAAGCAGAAGAATGTTTCTTTCGAAGCCATTAAATAAAATCACATTAAAATAAATGACCAAAAGTTTTAGACAAAGAAAAACGCTTCAGTAGATTAGCTGTCATTAAAATGTTATTAATTACAGACATTCTGACCAATAAAAAGAAATGGTATCCAAAGAATTAATTGAAGTCAGCCTGAATATTGAAAATCATTTAAACGCAGGCATTAAACGAAACTTTCTGGAAGGAAATGTTTAAAACATAAACGAAGAAGATAAATTTGAATTACCAACTTTTAAAATCATCGATTAACTAGAATGATTCATGTCTTCAACATCTGCAGAAGATCCTCAGAAAAGATATTATCGATGGATTAAAAAAATATCAGCTAGCAGGTATTCTAAGACTCCGTTAATTGCGTGATGATCGCCAGAAGAATTAATTAAATTTAAACCGCCACTGAGTTTCAGCTAGAAGCGAATGTAAAGGAAATTTTGGATTTAAAAGGCTAACAGTCTTGATGTTCTAAGACTATGCAAATAGGTAACGTCAAGCTTTGTGTTGCGTGATATAAATTATTCCATGCCGTAAGTCTTAAAGTAACAGGAGTTTTAGTCAAAATTTCACTCATGTGCAGATGTTGCTTTATCTTCTCAAGCGAAGATGTCTTTTAAAAGGTGGAATTTTGATGCTACGTGAAAAACGTAGTTAGAGATAAAACTTTCATCGAAAATAGGATACGGATTGTGATTCAAGCAGGCCCGAAAATGTTATCTCCTTTCAAAATTTCGTTTTAGAATAATGCTATCAAAAAATATGATAATAGTGAAGAATAGCGATAGTACCAATAAAATAACTAAATATTATTTAACTGAAGTCGAAATGATGTAGAAGAAAAATTGATAATGTAACTTCAAGAATTGATAATGTAACAACTTAAAATGTAATTAAACTGTAGATTGTACAGGTAAATAAACAATGAGAAAGAAAATAATATTACGGACTTATTATTGAATAATTCTTTGTATTTCATTGTCTCTCTGCTTTTAGGAAAAACTTCCATAAATATTTACTTTAATTTTAATGAATAGTTTATTTTCATTTTATGCTTTATTTGCTATTTTATAAATTTAATAAATATATTGCGAACAGAGATAACAGATGGTAAGTTATAGAACTAGGCAGAACTACTTGCAACTTTGCGTATATTATTTTTTGATTTCGAAAAAGCTCTCTTTCCGAAATCTTATGATTATTTATCGATATTAGCAGATTTATTCGTCTATATTTTTTCAAGATTATAATTTCTTCAGATTTTATTGGATGGTGTGCATTAATAATATAAATCTAAGATATTTTTGAAAATCTAACTTTTATGGCTAATATAATGATTTGTAACTATTGCTTTTTTTCCTTTTAAAGGGTGAGTTAGTAAAAAAACGCTAGGCAAATATTCATAGAAAATTCATGGGCAGGTAATAATGTAGATTACCAAATAAAGCATCAAGAGCGCTCAAAATTCTGATAATTAACATGCATATGTTTAAATATAGGCAATAAGCTTCACATCATGTAAGTGAAGAGGGAACTAACTTACTACATGCTCCACCTAGCCGTATTTTAAGTAAGATAACTGCGAAATAGACTCATAAAAAAGCAGTAGTGAACTCTAGAGCCGTCAGTATATAATAGGTAGAAAATTCCTTGTTATTCTTTGTGTGGGTTTCAGTAGCTTGTACTTCCTTTACTGTTTCATACTCCTTCTGTCATTACTCTCACTCTATCAACAGAACGAATATAAGATAGTGAAATCTAGAAAAAATTGATAAAGGCATTTCCATCATAAAATACTTTCCAAATCAACTTTCTTTTCTTTCTTCTATGAGTTTATTTCTATTCACATTTCATTCAAAAAGCCATTCAAAGTATTATAGCACTAAATCAAATATTGATACTGACTTTGGATACTCTGTGATTTTGCTTTGTAATATGTGCATCTTTAGTGCTATTCGTGTCAATGTTCATATAAAGTTTGCATTCCTAGAGCTAACGCAATTAAACTTTTAACGCTTCTGTACATAGAAATCGGCTCCCAGCCAAAAAATAAAAAATGATAAGCTATCAGGAATGTCAAATGCGCTTATTAAGATTACAAAATTCTTAAAGTTTAACTAATGTCTTTTCGAAAGGGCTTTATTTAGTTTTTTTTTTGTTTTGTTTTGCTTTCTTTGCTAAAATTTTGCCGTTAATTATTATTAAGAGAAAATATTACGTAATGTGATCTAACAACAAAATATATCAGGATTTAAAAGATAAATAATTTGCAACTGAAAATTCTAATATAATTCCGGTTGATATAATTCAATAACAAAAGCAACACTAGAATGAAAAAGCAGTGTCGTCGCATTACAAATATAAAATTTCTCTAATACCCAGAATCATTTTATGTTACTGTGCTTAAAATGCATTAATTATCAAGTTTTCTGAATTTTTGGGGGGCTGTATTTCACCATCTATTTCGAAAATAAGGCTATCCTCATGATTAATATTTTAAAAGTTTTCCTTAACGATAGTCTGTCATATTTATTTCAGTACATAAGAAAATGTTTTACATAGCACTTAAAATTCAATAAGCTCGATTTATTTAAGTATCTAAGACAAAAAAAATGGGGAAACAAATTTCATTTATTTTAGAAATAAAGCATGAGGTCCCTTTTGTCGTTCACTCCAAAATGCAATTTATAGAAAAACAAACATGAAAACAAGAGTCATGACACTCGCTACACACAATTTTGGCTTTTTAAAAAATATATACATATATACACGTACAGACACGCATGCGCAGGATAGAGCGCAGAATAAATGTTCGCCTCTAAATTGTACACGACTTCGATGCCTTGATTTTACCGCCCAGGTTATTTGAACTCGGAAAGAATTCTTTTTTATATAAATATTTGCGAATAGACATATTTTATTTCTACGCATTTCCACTATGCATATATTTTGAGATTTGAAGAACATTTTATCTCTTTAACTTTCCCATTTTTTTAAATGCTGCAATCTTCTGCATCCCTATTTCTTGAATTAGGACACAAATTTTCTTTGTTTTGACATTAAGTACCCTAGTTTAATAAATAATATATATTACTTAAATACGGAAAAAGAAAAAAAATATTTATTTTGGTTTACCCACATTCTTTTTTCGTTTAACTCATCACGTTAATAAACATACATACTAGATACATTTCTGATGTGGGTGAAATATCAAATGCCCTATGATTGTTAAATTTAATACAGCTTTAGTTATCAAGAACACTTTCTTTTGAGGCCAATTAAAATTCTTCACGACATATTAAATTTTTCGTTGATATAAATACTACAAAATTTAATGTAATAAAAACATGTGTAATGTTTTAAGTGTTTTGTGTAAATGCTAGTTTATTTGATTAATATTAATTTAGTAAATTATTAGTTTTGTTAAAGTGGTTATTTAAAAGTTTGATCTGAGCTGTAGTTGTTTTGCTTAATTGAGGCATTGTTAACCTTTTTAACTTTGAAGGGGAAACTGAGTTAATTTACTGAATTTCTTTGTTTGAAATACTTAATTAAGTTTTTTATTTCGGCTTTATTCTTTTAATTTCATTGGTGGTTTGTGTGAATGACTCTTAAGATTACTATTTTTAATTTTAATTTAAAATTTTTGTTATTGTTACCGTAGTTTGGTGTTTAAACGTAATTGTTTTTGTTAATTTAATTCTGTTTAATTTTAATCCTTCTTCCTGTAAAGTTATTGAATCTTTATTTCTTGACTCTGGTAATTTCGACAATTTGCAACTTAGTAAAACCTTATGTAATAGGAAGAATTGTTTAAAACTGTATTTCGATATCTACTCTGTATATAGCGCCTGTATATCAGTCTTTCCTTTGGAAAAGGAGTTTTTACCCTTCAAAGTGATTTTACTTTAATTCAGTTTGATTACCTTATGGCTGGGGCTTGATTTGTGAGATCCTGATATGAGACTAGCAATTTTTTTTTGTGGTTATGCTATAACGTTTTCTCTGTAGAGGGTGTTCAGCGTGTGTCCCTGTTAAAGCACCCTCAATTATCACCTCTTTCAGTACTCAACTGCCTCGGCGAGTGTTCTTTTTCTGCCCTCCTCTCAGGTAAAATAGTATTTGAAAGGTTTTTCTCGTCCTACTGGAGGACTTCTTATTCAACTCTGGTCTTTAAACCCGTAACGTTTCTCTCTCGTTCCTTTAGCTAATGCTTACTCTTAGTTATTTCAAATACTCTTAATGATGATGTGGAGGTAATTGCTTTTAACTAAGCAAAGGTGCTCCGTAACCCAACGCCTTGGTCTTGTTAAACCTGGACCTCTGAATGAGGCTAATGCTTAGAATATTGTTTTCGAAATGTGAGGGAATAGGGTTGTTGACCTGGCTTGTGTCCTTGGTGCGCACTGACAAAAAGGAAAGGGCGAGCTGCGCCAGCTTCTGGAAGCCTACAATTAACGTTTTCTTTAAGAGGCACTGCTAAGGTTGTTGGTGCTTGGCGTCCCTCTTTATGGTTTCTTCTACAAGGACATAAATTGTTGCCGTGAGAAGAGAGCATTGGCGGGACATTCGAAGCGAAGACCTCGTTAGAACTACTCGAGTTTTGAGCCAGCTGAGAAAGGCCAAGGAAAACCATAGCAGCGAATGCCTTTCCTTCGAGGAGAAGACAGCGTGGAAGACATTCGTCCCGAACTAGTTCTTCGTACTAAATAGCTTTTACTTCTTTTATTTCTAGGTATTTTCTTTACTCCAGAATCCATAGCATCATGTTCCATGATGACAATTTTTGACACAAGTTTTCTCCTCCGCAAACAAGAAGAATCACATCTCTGGAAAATTTTCTGTAACCTCAATTTTGTCGTTTTCACCTCCAGGTTTACTTATAAACATTTACTATTTTTTCTTTGAAGTAAAATGATTATTTGTTAGCGGAAAATAATGGCTGTATCATTACATACCAAATAAATATCGATAACATCCTATTTTAAAAGTTTTACTTTGCCATCTTTTCCCTTAGAGAATAAGCTGTTGAAATTATGATTATCGAAAGTCTGTAATATTATGCGTGTCGGTTTCAACCGGGATTTATTGTGTTTCACTAGAAATTGATATAGTCTTAAATTTTTCAACCTATTGAATTTCATTTAATAGTCTGATTTGAATTCTAATTTGCAATGAGGTGAGCCCACTTGTGAACACTATTCGTATGAGTAATTTTGCAAATTTCTGTACTAAATTTTAGCCCTGCCACCTGATAATGCTAAATTTTATAACTTCATGTTATATTTTCTTACAAAATAAATGTTTGATTTTATGTTAACTATTTTCTCATGTCATTTAATAGTTAGTTGCACTGGACCTCACCAAAATGGGTTCTGCTTATGTTACACAACGCATGTTATCTTTCATTATATGTTATACAAATTTTCTGTTTTTCATTATAGTAGCATTATATGTTGTCTGAAGTAATGCCTGCACTAGATGTTTGCATAATGAATGTTACATGCTGTAAACATATAACAGTACCATAACGTATAACATAAAAAATGGTAACAGTTACACAACAACTGCACATCAGCAAATTGCCTAACCAACGGGAACATATCTGTAGTCCACGAAATGCCAATAGACTTATACAGAAAAGAGACTAAATTATGGCGGAACGAGTAAGATTATTTCATGCATATAGTAAAATCTTACTTCAGGATGTTTATGATACTTAAGATATAATAGGATTGAAGAGTTAAATATAAAAGCATAACAAAAAGAAATTAAACAAATCAACAAGCTATAAACAGTATATAAGTACAGTAGGGTTTTTTTATGCTGGAGAAGTGAAAAATGTGTAATGCCTCGTTGGGACACGAACCTGGACCTCTAGAATACGCGCCGAGTTTGCTAACGTTACACCACGAAGGCATGCAGAAGAAGGGAAAAATACCTTATAATCCCCCCTTTTAAAGTACGACTAGGGATTAGGGGATCCAATAGCTAAATCCTGGAGGTGAAGAACCATCATCCACCACCTTTTAGTTCGGGTGCCTTTGTAGAATCATTTTGTTATTTTTGAAGCAGGAGCCATGAAAAACGAGCAATGCCCTTGTCGAGACTCGAAACTGGACCTCTCGAATACACGCCGAGTGTGCTACCTTTACACGACGAAGGCATGCTGGAAGAAGGGAGAAAGTACTTTATAATATTCCCAACAAAGTAGAAATATACATAAAGTTTTCAGAGCATACGTTATAAGCAAGGGCAATAAAAATCACAGTTAAACAACATGCATACCCCAAAATGTTAGGCAGTACATGAGGCTTTCAACTTGATATGAGGGTCGCAGTATTTTTCATTGTTCTCTGTAACTGTATTAACGCATTAACATTTTTAACGATGTTTCTTAACCAGAGGTACGTTTGTCCGGCAATGGGCTTCATAGGATGGATTCATTTGGTATTTCAGTCTTTAAAGTTATAATAGTCCGGATCTCCAGCCCCTCCACAGATGTTCTGGACACTTTTCTTGAAAGCGAAAAAATGGAAATATTTGAAAAAGGGAATACGAGCTAAGATACCAGTAGATTTATATATATTATAAAGAAACTCTTAAATGAATAGAAATGAAAATATATGACGTGTTTATAGGCTTTTAAAATAATTTAACCCAAGCCAATACGCATACCATGTGTATCCAACGCATTCAATTCGAAAACATATCTTCATGTATCATTTATAAAATATATAACTACTAGTATTAGTAAACCTCTTATATATCTACTCTGCCAATAATAGGTTACTCTTTTTAATAGGTCACTCACTGCCGTCTTTTTCAATAGGTCAATAGGTCACCCTTTTCAAAAAGAGATAAAATATTGTAGTGATGTTCAGCGCAGAAGAAAATATATATTTTTTTCTTTTTAACTTATGATAGTTGTTGGAATAAATGAAAATAAAATAGGCTTAACTTCATTGTAACAAATGCGCATTTGGCTTATTCGAACTCAAAAAGGAAAAGCAAAAAATCCAGGTTAAAAGATTTCTCAATTATTGGAATTTAATGGTTTCACTTAATCTGGATAGCTGAGTTCTATTGAATTAAAAATTGATCTGGCTTCCGTCACCGACACAGAAGATTAAATTTATAAATACAGCGTTTATATGCATGTATAGGTCACATTTACTTGCCATGTAAGAATATAAAATTAAATTTTAGGGAAAAAATTCAACTGTGAGCGTATTATTTAATGAAATTACATGCTTCTCAACAATAGATCCATTCTATGTAGGAAAAAAGGTTGTATAATGCATTGTCTTTTAAGAAGTTAATTAGAAAATACTGCTAATGAATATATTTTTCTGCTTTCAAGATTTAATTATTAGATAAGGTATTATTTCTAATGTTTGCAGCTTTTGTTTAATTTTGTTGCTGTTGAAGCTCTTTAAGTACCGGCTACTTAATTTCACTTATGATACTTAATACATATCTTGGATAAATAATAACAATCTTTATTCAAGTTAAATGTAATGAGTATGGTTTTATATCAGAAAAGAGAGTTGTATTTTAAATGCAGAAAATGTAAACATTTTAATTGTTATAAATAGCAATTAGTGCTTAAATGTTATAAATAGCATAATAAAACGTCAGTTATTTTATACCTTTAACTCACTGAAATTAAAAGCATTTACAAAAAATGCTGCATTTCAAAATTTTGTAGAAACGCTTAATCTAAAATGAAAAGTGATATTTTTTATGTTCTTCAAGTTGAAAGCATATGGTATAGTTTTTATTTCAACCATATTAATTTTCAAAAAATTTTGTGTAATAAGAGGCTTGTAAACGCATCAAAAACTTCCTATTTTTTGAAATAGAAGCAAATAAACATAAGCAGTAATCTAAACGGTGTTAAACCTTCTAAAGTAAACCACGAATTTAATAAATTACTGCTTTATAACTGGCGTTAAAATTGATCATCTCTAATCTTCATTAAAAAACCACATAATGAAGTCTTAAGTTTAATGAAAAGTGCTTTAGATCTGTGTGTTAATTTCAGTATTGTAATTATTAAAAACGAATTGAATCCATCATTTATCGTCCTGAAAATTCATTAGTAACTGATTATATTACAGTAATTTAGTTTTTGGGGTAACTCGTAAAATTCAAAGAACATTGCGATTTTAGAAGATACCGTAATTAAGCCTAAAGTAAACGATAGTAGGCAAAAATATATCTCCACCTGTTTTTTAAAATACTCAGTAAACTTGTCTGCTAAAGAGCGGTCATTTAATCTTTATAGCGCAATAACTAACATGAGTCGCGAAACTTTGAATTTTATTCCACACATTTTCATTTTCTAGATGCGGAATTTTCGCTTTCCTAAAGAAGTACCGCGTAAGATTTGCAGTAACTTTGCTAAATGTTTCTGCGTTAGCGAGGAAAATGACAGTTCCGGACTAGTTTTAGTTATAAAAAAAGAGTTGTGTGGGGCGAGCTTTGGGAATTGGGTTGGGTTGCCTTGACAACCTGGCACTATTTTTTATCCTTGTTTAATGCCAGTAGCGTCCAGTAATTAAATTAAGGACCTGCGATCTCCCCATCTCTCTTTAAAAAAAAGATAAAAAAGTGTAGTTACAGTTTTTTGCCTGGTTAGTTGATTTTGATGATCGCCATATTTGTTAGGCATTAGCCAATATTTTCTTATTATTCTTAATCAATTAAACACTAATTCTTTCTTAAACTTTTTTGCATGCTTTCTTTTCGCGAAGTTACTTTACTTTTAATACGTCTCCCCACCCGTACTAAATATAGCTTGATAGACAGATTTCCCAAAGGGGCCTAGGAAATATATTTTAAGTATATCTCTATACTTATAGACTCACAAAAGAATGAAAATACTTAGAAGTATCTTTCCTCTCATAAACTTAGCTTAAACAGTTAAATGAAATCTCTAATACAAATATTAATAGTCCGACAGTCTCCGAAAAGTTACTTGTTATATGATTTCGTGTCATCCGAAACTGTTCATAATTTCTTGTGTTATAACCAAAGATTTCGGTTGTGCATTTTTAGTAAACAAAAGGTTTACGAGCATGTATAACTAAGCACGTAAGAAGCAAAGTCTCTGACATGATAGTTAATAAATTATTACGTAACAGTTTACCAGGTAAAAATAATATGATAAATCCTCACACACTGAAAACTTAACAGACCCTGTATTTTACGAATAACACATTTACGAATAGCTCTATCACTTTGGTACCAAAATATTTATGATTGTTTTAATTTCATTGGCATTTTTGTAAAATCTAATGCATACATTCAAATAAATCACACCATTGAAGTTTCTTGTTAGATTCTTCTTATTTGCTACGATTTGTTTCACGTACTGTATTTTACTTTCAGACATCCATCAACAGAAAGACTGTTTCCAACAATTTCAGTATATAAGAATAAAGTAAATAATCAACTGTAAAATTCCTCTTGAGAGAAAAGCTAAAGTTTTCTTCATCTACAGAGTTTATTAAGAAGAACAGTTGCGTTAGAAGTGCTTTATACCGAACAGATCACGGTACCAATGTTTTATATCGTGTGCCGGTACAACAGTTAAATTAAGAACAGGTAAAAATTTAGCCGACTCAACAATTAACTTCAAGAATATGAGAGCACCTTTCTACAGTGGGCACGAATGTAATACAGTGCAGTACATAATCCCGGTGACACTATTCTTGAGATCTTTTACCAATTAATCAGCACCCGATGATGCAGGGTGGAGTCATAGAAAGCGAATAAAAACAGACAAACATATATAAGGCAACTTTTAAATTTTAAGATGACCTTAGAATTTATTAGAAACCTTGATGTCAAGGCTAAATGAAAATTCGTGTTGGTATTCTGATACAAAAAATATTACAATATATTTAATATGAAAATTTTCTTACAATGTAATCGGCTGAATATATATATATAAATTTCTAATATTGCCTATTTGTTACTACTTTTAGACAAGCCCAGAATTTAATAGGAGGGAACAGAACAAGCTCCGGCAGATCAATTAATTATTCATAGAAAATACATATATATTTTCAAAATTGCATTAATTTCAATTAACTAATATTGCATAAAATATCAACTGACAAATACTGAAATTTAAAAGGCACAATTTAATAAAGTACCTTTAATTATTAAGCTAAACGTCAATTTATCTAATATCCCCAACCCGAGAAAAATATTGCACTTAACCGGGGATGCGGTCACGCATCGAAACAGGGATCCAAACAAAATATGATTTACTACCTCAATAATGAAATCAATATAAATAAATAACATTAATTTCAAAGCTGAATTATTCTATCATTTATCTCCACTTTAAGAGAACAAATCAATTCACGTTAGTTATACTTATCCAAATTAACCTAGTTTAGAACAAAAAGAAAAGCTTATTTGTGTCTCTCATCAGGAGTACCAGGGCTCTTCAACCGGGGTAAAAACTGGAAAGATGACAGGGTCCTTCGATAACTAGCATTCATGTCGTTCTTCTTCACAGTTAGGAAAATTCACTAGCAGGGATGAATGTCCTTCGAAAACGAAAACTCATGAATGAGATCTCCACATGACAGAGAATCCACAACCTGGGACCGATGTAAGAGTTCCTTCGATGACAGGAATTCATATCAGCCATCTCCACCACACAGATGGTCACAAGCTAGATCAGAACTTGTAGTTTCTTCAATGATGGAAAATTTATATCTACCCTCTCGACAACTCGGATGGTCAAAATTATAAAACCAACATCAGAAGTCATCCGCTGATATGAGTAGGCAAACTGCTCTCAGCCGCAGCATTCTCGGGAAGAAAAGGCCCGGTATTCGTGAAGAGATGAAAAGCCAGATAAGTCTATTTTGACGGAAAAGTTCGAAAGATATGGTTTGGGTTATTGAGGACCCAAAAGTTGTAGAACCTTACCAGTATTAGGCATGGCAAAATGACAAAACGTTTTTTATGGATAATCCTTCAACATATTTCTGCACCCGCTGGACAAAACTGATACCGCTGACCGACGAAACTTTCAGCAACAGAAAAACCGGAGCAAAAGAGCGAACGGAGGCCTGCACGCCGTTTTTAATCTCAACGGCTCCCACATTCCAAAAAATTCTCCAATTTGGGGAGAAACCCCACTCAAAAACGCCAAGCAGAAAACGGTGCAAAAATTTTCACTTTTTCCTCAGAAGTTCAAAATTCCCGTTTCACCCACCCTACTCGCCAAGTGACCAAAGAATGCAGCAACCCCTTTTCCCGCGCAAAATCACCCTTTCTTAAGACATGAAACGTAAATCCCCTTGGACAAGGACACTGGTAGAAACGACGCTTTCTCCCACACGTACACAGTCAAAAACTGATTAATTTTAACACTCAAAAGATTCTAATTAGATTTACAGAATTAATGGGTCATGAATCTAATTCTAATAGACATATCTTAATGAAAGTAGGCTTGCATGAAAGATAAAAGTTTTCTGCTTAGTTTGTTTACGTTCACATGCAAGCACTAATATTAAGTATTTTTAAACCACAATAGAACACGGAAATTCGACGAGTTGCCCGATGTCTCATTCGTGCTACTCTATGAGAATAGCTGAGAAACAGAGTTTAACGTTAAACTCTGTTTCTCAGCTCAACAAGAACCCCAATTAATAAAACTGAACAATTAATTCTTGGACCACTTAAATTGACTACACAACAGAAGAAGAGTTAATTAGGTTAGCAAAATCTGCTAAAAATGATGAAGAAATACTTCCAGTATTTTTCTACTAAGAATGAAAGTATTTTTCTACTATGAATTCATTAGATGACTACAGTGAATTGCATTTTGACTCTCCTCTTCAAGTTGTGTTTCAGTGTGCTAATTTAGCCGCTTCACATTATTCTAATCGACTATGATAATATATATATTGTTCTATATTTTTGCTGGATGCTCAGTATGACATATATAAATAAATATGGATACATTCAAGTAAATGTATTGGAAGAGTCTGAATGAAAAAAATTAATTTTGTTAGACTGAATGTAGAAATAAATTATGTTAGACATTATACGGTAAAATATTTTGTAAGGTCTGTTAAAAGCCAAATGAAGGAGTTCAACAAAATATTTATAAATGACTTCCATATTTATTGTAATACAAGTGAAGCAACTGTTTTACCGTTCTTCATTTCAATGAATAGAACAAAACAGTTTATTTTCATAAAACAAAGTATAAAATTTTTTTTTTCTATAAAATCAAACCAGAAAAATCTTTTATGTTTTCCTGAAGATATACCACGTTCCTGTTTTAGTTAAAATAAAAAATAAATCAATGAATATAATTTTTTAACAACGAAAACAAAGCTAAGCATATAAACATTTAAAAAATTTTCTTATGTTAAAATTAACTGAAGATATTATTTTTAGTTTGAATAAAGAAAAGTACATCAAGTATTTCTATTCAATTAAAATTAAACTGGTACATTATTTTTAAATAGTATAAAATAATAAATTATCTGGCACAATATTTTGAAAAGAGTGTTTCATGTTTCGAACAAGAAACATGAAAAATTCAACTGTGTCCTCAGCAAAATTCGAACTACATGTTTTCCAATAGCTAATTGGAAGCGATAATTACTTAACACTTCCAACTAACAACTTTGTTTTATTTCTAATGGCAGATTACACAACTGTCACTAGAACAAGCAAAGATGAAAAAACAGGAAAAACTAAAAACGTCTACAGTATAATCTATAAATCTAGTTTGTGTCTCGCCTCTTAATATCTCTCCCAGAGTGATCTAGCATAAGTGCAAGGTAACGACTCAAATATGAGGTATCTATTTCCTCATGAATGTTGCACAGTTTACAGATTGGGGTTAGGATAACGTTCATTCGATCCAGATGTTTTAAAAGGCAATAATGGCCAGTAACAAGGCGAACGATAGCAACAAATTTCTTTCTGGGCCATTAAGATGTACCACAAATTCTGTTAATCCAGACTTTATGAGTCTCCAGCTAACAATGGAGACTGAGATAAATTCCTTATAACTTGTTACTGAATTTCTTTCACCTGCATTTCATAACAAATTTTATTTGAACAGATAAATTCTAAGGTGCAATCTATTCGTTTAAGCTACGTGTTTACAAATTATTTTAAGCCCATCTACATGTCATATATGTTTTTCCAATGTAACAATTTGTTAAAGAGATGCACTATACTGTGTTTATTTCATTTATTTTATTACATCATTTATCACAGTTCATATCATTTAGGTTTAGAAACAATTGAAAGTACGTAAATAAATCTACAGTTTTATTTAACCTAAAAAACGAACAAGCCATTCAGATAAGTTCGGGTATGAAAAGTTATTAATCATGTTTTACCTCGTTCGTATTTTAAACGGCGGCAAAATACCAAAAATTAGCTCGAATGGAAATCCAACTTGGTGAATTACTGCACTGATTATTTAGTTGAAGAAGTAAGAAGTAATTTTATTTTGGGAAGGAGGGCTCCCCTGTTTTAGATTCCGTTGAAATGAATTTGCTGCATTTAAAATTTTCCCATTCGAATTAAAATTATGTCACTCTCAGAACACAGTTTGTGATTATTGTACATTTGTGTGTAAGAACGGTTAATATAACTGCTCGGAAATTTTTTAGTGTTTTGATTTTGTAAGTCTCGAGTCAAGAAACCTCTGGCTATGTTTACTAAAGTATTTAGTAGTTGGAATTTATTGCTGGTAACCTGTGGTACACTATGACAGAGACTATAATTTGTGAGAAGGCATGAGTCATTTACACAGCTCCTGCTGCAGAGACCAGGTACTTCAGCACATTAGGCTTCACAGAGGCAGATCAAAGCCAGTCGCGGGGTGTTTCGAGAATTTCCTAAAAATAACTGGCATTAATTTTGTTGTCAGGCATTTTGGAGCAAGAAGCTCTGACTGTAGGATAGCTAAAGATTTTGTAAAACACGTTGCTGAATTGGTCGAAATCAAAGGATACATGCCATAACAAGAGCTCAATTGTGATATGACAGGGATCTTCTGGAAGAAGATGCCGAGCAAAACTCGCATAATGGCAGAAGAAAAGAAGATGCCAAGTCACAAGCTCATGAAAGATAGGTTGACTATCTTGTAGACACTATGTTTAAATACGAATGGCGACTGCAAGGTGAACTGCTGTTCGTATACAGCTCAGAAAATCCTCAAGCCTTCAATCACTTACAGTTTTAAAGGAGAAGCTACAGGTTATAGGGAGGGGATACCCAAAGATATTGATCATCATGAAGTGTTTTGGTTTCTGTTAAATAGGCGAACTTGAGGTTTGGTACTGCAGTTCAGAAATACCTTGAGGTCAATGACTTATCTATGCAAGCCATTCTAGTCCTTAACAATACTTACATGCCACCCACCAAAAAGGATACCCTTAAGATGCTCAACTTTATAAATATTCTGTAATTTCCACCCAAAACCCCTTGTATCTTACAGCCGATGAATTAACAGGTGATCTCCAATTTCAAGAAACATTATACTAAAAATATGTTTCAACACTACTATGAGGTTGCCGAGAGCACAAACCTCATTCTTCGAGAGTTCTATAAGGATCACTACAACATTACCATAATGCCTCAAAACTATTGATATGTCCTGGCAGGGAGTTACAAATGGACCTTGACCTCTGCATAGAAAAAGCTATCGCCTGAAGCTGTGTCTGAAGGGGGACTTTGAAGATTTAGAATTGAGCTGGAGGTGCTGGAGGAGATTGTGTATCTCGGAAAGACCATGCGCTTGGAAGTGGAAGGGAGACATATCAAAAAGCTTATCACTACACAATCTGAGGAACTGATGAAGAAGGAGTAGACGGAACTACAGACGTAGCAATAAATGGAATTTCTGCGGGTGGCTGCACAGTAGCCAGAAATAGAGGAGGGTATCTCTTCAAGTAAGTAAGATAAAGGAACTGTTGGCATTGTGGGAAAAAGTTTCGGACTTAATTAAAAAGAAACGCTCTGAAAAGTTTGCAACTTGTAGTGCAGCGGCGCTGTTTCATGACTTTTGCCTACCTCATTTAAGAAACACTATAAAACGGAGAAAGAAATAAAATCTTTTGGTAACGCCCTGCGGATGAAAGCATTACAAAAAAGAAAGAAACTACTGAAGAAGAAAATAATGTATGACGAGAAAGAAGAAATAATACGTACGCCATACGCTAATCTTGTATACTATATGTATCTGTTTATTTCTTTAAATTATCTTTTATTAAGTTTTATTTAAAAATATTATTAAATTATTAGGTTTTATTTTGTTTGTATTAAATATTTGTTCCAAATGAACATATTTTTCTTTTTTGAAAAAATTTAACAAAAAAGAAAATGGAATGATTTTTTGGAGACTAGCTCGAAATAATCACATTTCAATTCATTTCAATGGGGAAAATTAATTTGATACAAGATAGTTTTAACTTAATATTTTTACTCAGTCAAAGAAGGAATTAAACTCGAATCTCAAGGTACCACTGTACTTGGCATTTTTTCGTGAATTATTAACTGGTTTCCAGATGACATAACCTTAGCTTCAATATATGCTCTATGTTCCCAGCATGATGGAGCATTTCAAGCATTTCAGAAGTCCTATACGTGATTGTTTGAATATGGAATACCTAAGCACCTGGAATTAAATAAATGGTTTTCAAAGATATTGTGTACTTGTGGCAGAGTTATTATATGGCACGATGATAAATTTACAGGCTACTCATTTTAAGTAATATTTTCGAAATTTATTGCATGTAATACGAGCAAGTAAAAAAAGCAGAGGGAGCTAGCCTTCCGTACAGTCAAATTATTGCAGGAAAAACGAACACGCGCTTATCTTTGGAGATAATACGTATATATAAATTTAGGTACTAATTTTTTATTTTCGATTATCCAATTGGAAATGAAGAGCAAAAACTCATGAAAAATGAATCATTTTAAAAGTTAATGTTTTAGAAGATTGAGATAAAACTACAGAAAAGTTTGGGAAATACTTATCAGAAGGTTTAGATTGTAATGGAATTCATTGTCAAAAATTCAAAGCACTAAGAAGTACATATTAAAAGTATAAATTAATTAATTACTGTTTTTATATATATATATATATATATAAATGTTAATTCCGTAATATATATATCTATACAGAATAAAAAGTTAAAAAAACTCGCGTCAAAAGTTTAGATCTTGGGAAAAAATAGCAAATAACACTAATACACAGAAAATTTATGAACCATTGCCATCCACGACATGCATGTAATGTATCTTTCAAATTTCATCAAACTGTGTATAGCTGCAACATAGTGATGAATTTTAATAATGTCCTATTGCATTTTAATTGCAAAATAATTGTTAATAACATATACAGTTTTTCAAGCCATTTCTTTATTTACAAAGGTTTGATGACAGGGAACAGCATGATGTGAATATGAAGAAAACAGCCGGAGAAAGCAGGGAAAATAGATTGCAGAGAAACACTTTTGTAAAAAAATAATGGACAGTTATTTAAAGAAACTGGAAGAACAATGTCGCTTACCTCGATTCAAATTCCACTTAGCTTCATGAAAAGGAAGAAATGTATTGCAGCCATTATACTGTTTGCAGATATTAATAGGCTAGGAACAATTTGAAGAGTAAGGCGAAGCGGAAAAATAAAAGCTGTAAAATTGAAAACACTACTCGTGAAAAGTTGTGCATTAACTAATATATTACCTGTGAAACTTTAAAAAATTTTTCTGTATCATCTTCATTTTCCACGAGACCCTTGAGACATTTTGCAATTTTTAATAGTACTATAAAACCACAACAGCAAGACGGAAATGCATTATGCGAAGTATTGTAAACATTGTTCTTTTAAACTGGAAACTATTTTCCGTGTGTTCGAAAAAATTATTATTCACTTAAAAATGAAACTTAATGATTTAAATTCATACCATAAAATATATACGACTTAAATTTTATTGTAAAACTGAAGACTGAGCCTGGAAATACACCGATAGTTTGCATCTGCCCGCGTATTGAATGCATCATCAGGTTTCCTGTTATGTGAGGAAACGGCGGCAGCCCCTACTGCTCAATAGTTCAGTTCGTTGTCCGCCTTCCTACATAACTCCCTTCATTTAAATTAGGAAACTATTTACATCTTCAACTAGAGACAAAATTAAATGTCCCCTTTCTTGTAGTCCATGAGATCATAGTTGTAATACACTGCTAAAGCGAGATGTGTTAAATTGTTGCAGCTGAATTCCGTTGCAAAAGAATAAATCTGGATAGTCAAAAAAGTATCAATGAAGCTAAGCTGTCTTCTCTGAATGATGAAAACTTTGACGAATCCTAACGTATAGCGGTTGGTTGCAACGGAACCGCAGTGAATGTAAAAAATTCAAGAGGTGTCATTTGTTTACTAGAGAAGGAGTTAGGAAAATCTTTGCAGTTAGTGATATGCCTGCTTCTCTGTAACGAGCTACCTTTAAGGCACATGCGGAGTCATCTGGACGCCCGAACTGTGTATTTTAGGTATTTAGCACCGACTGTGTACACATCATGTCTTTTAGGATTACACAGGAAAGAGCTCGATCAACTATCAGCACATCTTAATAGCCGAGTTTCAACAAAAATATATATAAGCCAAGCCGTTTCTTTGGTAAATGCTAAACGAATCTGGTGACGCCAAGTCCTAGAAAACTTGCTAATGCAAAATGGCTTACTATGGCAAATAGAATATTTCGAATTTTCATAAGCAGCACTAATCGATCTGCCATCTTGAAGCAGATGACATCTTTTGTCATGAGAGTTTATGTTCTTATGTGGTTTTACATTAAATGTAATACAATCATTAAGGATGCTTCCTTTAACCTACGGCGTACTTTTTCTTGTTATGTTCAGCGAAATAGTTACGGAAAAACTGCTGGTAGTTATGCTTGTAGACAAACTGATTCGAAGGTTAGGTGTGCGAAAAGTTTTTCCTCGAGTTCACGGTCAAAAACCCACCCCTGACAGTGCCCAAATTCAAGATCGAGCAGGCATCGTCAAGTTGCAAGACTACATTGACCTCAACAACTTTCAGCATTGCGAATTTACAGAACCATCTTTTATATCCCATCTATAGAGCCAAGATTTGAAGGAATGTATCAAGGAAGGCTCCCCACTTTGCCCATCCATTTTTTACTTCCCATGTCATATTCAAGCGATTGAGAGGTGCGCTAAAATTGTTACGGAGATTTATAGACAGCTATGCAGGGCTAGAACTTGAGATGGAGTAATAAGAGCAAACATTCGAAGAGGTAGATCATGCTCACTCTCGAATCTGAATTTGAACTTAAGACTATGAAGTAAAGACTGAGGGCACAGTGCCTAAAGGTAGGATCGTTGGAATGGGCACGGGTGGAACTCGCAATACAACCACCTCCTTGTGCAGAAATCTGAGTGGTTCATTGAAGCAAGGAAGAAATCAGTTTTTGTAAAGCAAGCTCCACAATATTATCGTTAATTAAAGAAAACAGAACCATTGAAATTCTTAATTGTACCGTACCATTATGAAATTTTAAGACTGTTACGGGAAATAAAGTTGAAGAAGGAAATTTTCATAAAATTCACATTCAAAACTTTTGGGAGGCAGTTTGTTTTCATCCGACCATTTCTAAAAAATTTGTTCGTTTACCGTCAAAATTACAAATTTTAAGGCTCTTTCCGGAAATGAAGAAGAAAATTTTGAAAAAATTCACTAGTAAATACACAACGTTTACTTTTTTCGCTCAGCCCTGTTGAATAGCATGATATTTATAAGAATCGTCTGCATTAATTGTTTCGAATATTGCTATACTGTTAAAAATCGGTATTTTTAAAAATCGCGTAAAGGATCTTTAAAGTTTCTATTAATATTTATCTGTCTGAAGCAACGCTAAATTTATGTATATATATATATGAATTTCATGCAAATGGTTCAGATAAAGTCAGATATATTAATTAGAAAATTGAGAGGAATTTAAAATCCTTAAAATATTAACAGAATGTTATATAATTATTCATGTAATTATCCATTAAAAAGAATTTTTTATTTGAAAGAAATTCATCATTTAAAAAAAATAGTGGAATTATTTAAAAGAACAGCCAGATTTTGATGGCTCTTTCGTTCACTGATCGCTATATGATTTTCAAATGCAGTTTTCCACACTGTGTAACATTTCTATTGCATTTTGAATAAATGAAGTTATTCATGAACAAAAAAATTTCCTGGATTTAATTAATCTTTAGAATAATTTCTAAGCACAAAAAAGTTTAATTTGGTGTTATCTGTTTTTATACCTTGTTACTTCTTTCATTATACCTCTGTTTCAAAATTCCATCTGAAAATATTCTTTGATTAAGAAACTTTGAAAATTTTGACTGCCTGAGAAGAAAGATTAATGAATGTGATATTTTTATTCAGTGTTTCTAAATTCTAAATATTTTAAGATTCAGTAACTGAGAATTACGATTTCATTAGAGTTAGCGGCTTCAAAATTTGAATTTTATTAATTTAACATTCGTAGTTGATATTCGTACCCCGACTTGAAGGGTAAATGTATATAATTATGTATGAATTTAAAATACAAAAAGTGAAATTTATTTGAGAACAACCGGTAGAGACCTAAAATGTGATTATTATTCAAAGCTGTTTGTTGCTATTTGTCCATTGAATATTATCAAGAAGGTTTTATGTAATAGAAAGAACACTAAGTAAGATAAATATATGGATTGTGATATAGAGGAACACACACTTGTCTGTCTAAACTCCATTTCCGTGAGAGTATCAGACGATTTATCACCCCGTCTAGCAAAACAGTTCCAACTCATATGAAGGTTTAAGCACCCTTTTAGATTAAGCCTTTAAACTTATAAGGCATTTCTCCCGCCTTCGTAGTATAGTAGTCAGCACGCTCGAAGAAGTACGTGGTTCGAATCCGGCGAGGGCATTGCTCATTTTTCACATCTCCTGCTTTAAAAAAATACTTAGTGTCTCTACAAAGTTAACAGAATGAATGCATAGCTTGTGCTCTCTCCGTTAAAGTTAACATAAAAATGTAAAGTGTGGATAAAATTAAGCAAAATTTCGAGCAAGCTTTGGTTCAGGATTTTACAAAGTCAGCATTCTGAGAGTAATTTTTCAGAGCTGGGCGAGGAAATATAAAAAAAGATCAAGGTGTCTTTCTAAGTTTCAAAAACTTCTTTCTTATGTACAAGGTAACTAATTTGCTTCTTGATAGTGAACGACAAAAGTAGAAATGACCTCACAGATAAAGTAATAAGATAATACAAGCGCCTGGCCCCAGCCATCACCCCAAGCTCTTATTGGACACGACTTGTGATGTCATATAGTGACGAAATGAATTCCCAGCGGCATTTTTGCGCGTCAAAAGCTAGTGCCCCAGCTCCACAAATTCACATTTATGCATAACCAAGACCAAAGCAGTATAAGTTCACTTAATATAAACGAAACAGATAATGAAATCTCTTCAACCTGACGTCATAAACGGCAACCAATAAGAACAGGGGTGGTGGCTGGGGTCAGGCGCTTGTTAAGATAATAGGTTAATCAACATCTGCCTTTAAATCTCTAGAACTTTAAATATAAAACTCTGTTGCCATATTTTGGTATATTAAATTGATTTAATTGCCGTGGAGACTTTTGGCCGTATTTGAGAAATTAAATGCTCTAAAATCTGAATATTTGCTTAAGAAAGAATAGAGTCGTAGGTGACCACAGGCCATGAGAACTAGGTTAATGGGGTTAACTATCCCAGCTTAAAAAATAAATTGTCCATATCAGTAGGCAGCATACTTTGAAGTATAGCAATTATTTGTTGATTTTAACGATTGAAGTATTTTCAATTTAGCGATAATAAGAATAAATAAGCCCCAAACTAATTGTATTTTAGTTTGCTACAACGCTGTTTTTTAACAATGCACTTCAGATAATTTCGGTGCTCGTAACTCATATAGATTCTTTAACTCATCGTAACGGCAAATAAAAGTGAAAGACCCTTAGGTTTCCTGTTGAAGTGACTAATTATCAAAGAATTAAAGATTTTGAAATAATATAAAATTCCTCTACAGTAATAATAAAATATGTGAAAGGTCATAAGTATGCAAGAAAAAGTAAAAAAAATTAGTACAGCTAAAAGGAAAGTATGAAATATCAAAAATATAATATGAGTAAAAAGGCGCTTTTTTGCCGTTCCTTAATTTGTTTTGTGCGGCATAAAACTACTTTATCATTTCAAGGTATGATGCGGATTGCAGTATCTTAAGGATCACTGTGTATCTTGAACAGAAATTTATCAAATGATATGTTAATTAATTCCATGTTCAATTATAAGTTACGGTTAAAAATGAAAATCTTTAATTTTGTTATAAATATTTTCTTTATCGTAATCATAACTGGTTAAATCTTTGGAAGGCTGTTATAGTTCCCGATGACTTAACAAGTTAGCTATATTTGGTTGTTTTTCTGCTTATACTCGTATAATGTAAATATGCGCCATTTGTCTTTAGAAAGCCTTTCATGAATGTAGTCTTCTCTATAATAATTACAATCAATTTTCCTATATCAAAACACTTTTATCGCAGCTGTTTTCTTTCAATTCGATTTTTGTAACCTCCATTTCTTACAACGTTCTAACTGCTTAAATTTTAATTATTATTCCTGAGATCAGCCTGTGTGGTTTACATTTGTACAGTCATTTAGGTTTTTTGAACCATGAGTACAAGAAAAAGGAGCAATGCCTTCGCCGAGACTCTAACCTGGACCTCACTACCGTTACACCATGAAGCTAGGTGGAAAGAAAGGAGAAACCACCTTATACATTTATCAAGGAATTCTTTGTGAATTCTATTAATAATAAAATCTTGAGTTTCCTTTATCTCTTAGATGAAAACTAATGTCAAAGAAAAACGTAAAAAATAATATTTCAGACAGAGACACAGTTTCTTGATTTTCTGTTTCGTAAAATAAAGTATTCACATACATATAAATGTATTTTGGCAGGCTTTAATAGCAGTTAATACAGTTTCATGTGAAAATTTATATGGAGTGTAATAATGTATGTACACCTGTATTTAGAACAATATTTATGCACATGTCCTAGTAGATATTGCATATGCATTTTAGAAAATGAAATAATTTCTATTTAAGTAAGCTCTAAAGCTCGTGCTCTAGATAAAAATATTTAAGAAATTTTAATTAAATTGGAGCACAGAGAATTTTAGTGTAAGTATAACATATATAGTAGCACTATGGTCAAATCTGATCTCTACTGCTTGTTATTGTGATTATGCACTCATTTCGTATTTACTTCGAAATGCATTAAATTAAAGCACGTGTATTTACTACTACAGGCTTTATTTAATCCACTTTGTAGTGGTAGTAAACTATAACTTTACGCTACATTAGCAGAGTTTACGATTGAACACGTAAACACTAATTTGATAGAACACGGCTTGTAAGTACTTACAGTTATAAAGTATAACTATATGAATCAATTTATGAGGGCCAACAGTATGGAACTTGTATGAAATAACTTTGTTATGGCCGTAGCGACAGCAATCAATATCCAGCCAATGAACTCTTACAACTTCGGACGGACTGGCTGAATGGTTGCTGTGTTGGGTATCATTCGAGGTGTGCTTGCTGGTGGGACCAATCACCGATCGTTACGAGATGGAGATTTGGGATTTAAACAGCTGCAGATGAACTTGTAGTCGTAGATAAGCTAGAACCCATGGTCATCATTAAAGATTTTAAGAACCGTTATGTTTAAGAGAATCAGATTCACGGTCAGTTCAGTTTGTTAATGGTTAAATTTAATTCTATGTCCTATTCCTATGGGAAATTTGATGGGAAGTAATTTATTAAACAAGAACGCCTTGTTTACTGAATAAATAAATAGCAGTATGGTTATTGATCCATCATAACAAAAGCAGAAAATATGTGAAATAAAAATCATTATTTATAATAAATTTAATTAAAAAATAAAATTAATGCCTTTTTCAACTTCAGATTGTTTCGAATCTCTAAATATAAGAAAACTGCTACAGTTATTTCATTAGAATATCTTCCAGCTTGTCATAGCGAAACAGAAAGCTGAGCTATATAAAAGTCGGGTTATTTACATTCTGAGAAAATAATGTAGCTTCAAAATGGTAGGCTAGTTACAGCTTCACTAAGAAATAATTTCGATGCTATTCAGTCATGTTTGCTCAGTTAATGTACGAATTCAGTGCTTCCAAAGAGTCGTTCTGAGATATTCTAGCAGATCATTTTAGAAATAAGTTAACAAAAATGTTAAAAGATTTTTTTTTGAGCTAGAAAGCTTTTAGTTAATAATTTTATCCATCGTGAAAATTCTTCTTCTAGAGATTTGAAATTAGATCAATCACTTTCATCTAAGATATTTTTCTGGAAGTTCGAGTACTTTTTATATCTTAGCCTTAAATTCAAATAAACATGAGAAAATGCTAGGAAGCTGCCATTTTTTGATGGTAGGAAGCGACTGAATTTCAATGCGGTACACTGCATTCAGAAAGAATTTTGTAGTTCTCGGATTGCGCTGAGAGTAAATTACTGTGCAAATTGTTGTTTATTTTTATTTTTTATAATCTCGCGTAGAATTTCAGCTAAATTATACATAATTTTAATTTTTGAATTTCAGAAATATTTTTTCTTAATGTATAGTTATGATATAAGTATAAATTGTGCATTTATTTACTAAAATTTTATTAGTAGTATTTTGAAATAAGATTGAATATTCTTCTGGAATTCCTCTTTTGGGAGAAAAGCTGTAAAATTAGTAGTCGACAATTAGTATAAATTGAATAAAGTCAAATAAAAATTAAAAGAAAATAAATTATTTTCCCATTCTCTGTGTATCTGTGTAATAACAAAAGCGTTCTTTATGAACATGATGCTTACCTGCAGAAAACTGAAAATTACTTTATACATAGAGTGAATAAATTTTATATATTATTTCAAAAAGAAACGCAAGGAAGCATCAACTATAAAAATAGAGTACATAATTTGGTTTATTGAACTTTTTCTTTTGATATATTGAGATAAGTGAATCAAAATAAGCAGCATAAATAGATAAATTAATAAGTAAAAAATGCACATGATTTCAAGTGGAAAATGAGTAAGCAGCTGACATAAATTTAAAATTGAGCGAAAAAGCGGCTTTATTTGATGAAGGAAAAACCTTTAGATTTTTTTTTCGGAAATAAATCGAGTAAGTTTTCCCGAAACAAACAGGTTTTAAAAACGATGAACAATCATATATCCGAAAGAAGCATAAAGTCGCATCACTAATATTTAGTTACTAATATTTGCAAATCAAATTAAAAAACAAAGTTTTCGAAAACAAGTGTGTCTCATTGTATCAGTTTCGAGGCTCCATAATGTGTGTTTGTTTACAACAGCGTTGTGTCCACCCTCATCAGCTTTGAATATAATAATATTTGAATTAGAAAGAATCTTATGAAAGGCCTTTTTTTCTTTTTTGATTAAGCTTCGAAACGAAAATTTTTCCTAATTTATATTTTACACTGTCGTGTTTATCTTTCGTTTGAGTAGAAATAAATGTTAACGTACACAGAAAAAAAGATTTTGGAATTAAATAAAATGCAAAATAAAACCGAAATATAAATAAATTCCGTTTTATGTGAACTACGAAATTCGAAATTCTGTTTCTATTTGTACTGCACGCATTTTATGACAGAACTATTGAAATATGCTCTGCAACACTGGAAAATGAAGTTTACGAAGAAAATAAGTAATTACTTAAATGATTAAATAATATTTAGACATTCTCGTTTTAAATAATATTTAATGCATCATTATAGAAAACATAAATAACTTGCTTAAGATAGCGTTAAAGAAATACAGAATTGTTTCATTTTTGTGACTATTTTCGAGGATAAGAAATTGATACCAAACTGCTAATATTGAGATTTCCTGAAATTACACTAATTTAAAGACTGAAAAATAAGTTTTGCATAATGATGGAAATTTAGTAGAGCTTCTTCAATGTAAAATACAAATGCATGGAGAGAATTTGATATAATATACTTCGGTTTTAGTTGACAGTGCCAAAGCATACCAGAGCTATCTGCCTAAGGGGAGAGATGCATTCGTGGGGATATTTCGAAGGAAACTGGGTGGTATACATGTTACAGACGGGGAGAGCCATGAAAACGCCCATGCAATATAATATACCCATAGGACTTATACGACGTAACTTGTAAAGTGATCTCTTCAGTTAAATAAACCTTGCATAGTTTATCTCATTCCGCATTCATGATAGTTTTGTTCTACCTGTGGGAAGGAATTTAGATCTTCCTTTATTGGCATATTTCTCAGTTTCGAAGATACGTAAAATTTTAAATTACTGTTGCATTAAGATATGAAACACCTTATATATTAATTGGGTATTTTTAGCCAAATCTTAAACTGAGTTCATATACCTCTAATAGGCGTTCTTTAAATTAAATAATTTTGCCCATTAAGAATTTTTAAACATGACCATGATGTCTTTGAATACTATGGAAGACAAAGTGAACACTTTTTAAAATTTTCAGATATATTGTACTGTTTTAATGAAAATATAAGTTTTGATTTCTCCAAGCAATTAAGTTCTCAAAGTATAATATAATGTGCTTCTTTTAAATAAAAGCACGAAGGTAGATATGGTTTTATGATTATTCGAAGCATACAATATAATTCTGGTCAGAATAAGGACCTACTGTTGAGAAAAAAATAAAGTCAACTAGATAGGTTCCTGGTCATACTGTAATTATTGATATGTTCCTTTTGTTAATTTCAACTAACTGTTATTAGAAGGATTAATATATGATTTATTGCTCATTTAAAATAAGGTACGTAATAATTTAAAATAAAGTAATTAAGCTATTATATTGAAAACGTCCCTTTAGAAAGAATTCCTACGTAGAGCTGTTGAAATTTCAAGACATATTTGGCAACAAAAAGACATCGCAAAAGTTTTTCTTATGGTCTTTCTATTTATTTTCTAATAATGGTGCTTGTGTTCTATGTATATTACAGTAGTTTAAAAGTATTGTTTTGTGACAAAATACACTTTAGGTTATAAAGCGTGTGACGCATTTCAGGTTCTTCGGGAGCCAACCCTTTAAAAAGAACATTAAAGGTAAAAGCATTATTTTGAACAGCACATAATGAAAAACCTAAAATTAGAATACTCATTTCTCAGAAATAGTTAATTTCCATTGAGACTTAAAGGAACAAATATTCCAAAATTTACTTTTATTCCCATATTTATGAGATAAACAATGGTTTCCTAAATATGGATGAGAAGATAATTTTTAGTGAGCAGCGAAATTTTAAAACTTATATTTTATTATTTAATTATAAATATTTATGGATAATTGTTAATTAAATTATGAAAATTACAAAATTGCTAATAATTATCCAAATTCAATTGTTATTAGCCCAAAAGATCGATAGTCCCGGATGGGATATTAGTTTTGAATCAACTTGGTTTGCGTTGAATAATTATAAACGGCGTATCACTTCTCAAATTATTGCCACCAAGTATTACTGCCCTGTGGTTTATTTAAAGAAATTAAATAATGAAGAATCTGCATGAATATATGCATGTTTCTCGCACTGGGAAAAAACAACGGCACCCTGAGCCATGAAATTTGGAATAACGTAGTTTTCCACTCGAACATAGGCAATTGGAAGACCGAATTTTGAATTTCGAATTGGTTTCAATATCTATTTCACATTTCGCAAAACTTAAGCAAGCATTTTATTAACAAACTCAACGATTTGAAAGCCAGCATTGACAAAAACGTACGAAATAAAACCTTTTTATCTCCAGGGTGCTAGACTGCCTATCGGTAATTCGAAAGATGTGACGTTTTTAAATATTTTTGATTTTGCTGCTGAATCGAATTTTATGTGTCATAGCGCCAAGAGCTTTCTCAAATATTATAAAGTGAGAAAAACTGAAAAAATGAGAAATATATACTCTGCATTGGAACTTCTAAACATATACTGTTATGCTGCTTTTAAAATTTTTAAGGTTTTGCTGTTTAACTGTATGTAGCGTAAGTGCGAAGAAATGATGCTTAATAATAAAATTAAGAGACAAAAAAAAATGGGCTCATAAAAGTGATTGTAACAGCAGACTGGTAGATTGCGAGCTCAACAAGAGCGTAAAAAAGCTTAACAAACTCATTTGGGCCCCCGTTAAAATCTGAAACCTTTCCGATTTCTAAATTTTTTTTGTAGATTATTATATTATTTTCCCCCCAAACCTTTCTTTCTTGCCTCTTCCTTCAGGGTAACGCTAAAGAGACAGATCGCAATAATATACAACTGCATGTAAGTGGGTTGCGAGTTTAAAATTTGGGAAGTACTAAGAATTTATGCTTATTTATTTCTGAAATATGAATATAACAACTAAGCTTTGCCTAACGTAATGTAAGACCCTTTTCCTTTCTACACTTTAAAATGTCAGAGTAGAAAAAGATTGCTAAGCTTTTTTCGTATTTTTTCGCATAAGGAGGATAGTTTCAAATTACCAATCTTTGCTAGTGCTTCAAATCGGCAATGCAAAAGGAGACAAAGATGTACAGAAAATACGCGTTAAGCTGAGAAATTGTTTTCTTTAAAGGTTAAATTATTTTATATTTCTGCATCCGAAGTTCTGAAGAAACTTATCAGAGAAAACTACATTATCTTAAAGCTTCATGTCTCAAAAACGGTCTAATTTCTGAGTAAGGAAGAAAAACAAATGAAAATTAACGGTATGTAACCGCCCGCAAGAAGAGAGATATTTGGAGCAGCTCTAGATTTAAAAGAGATAAATTTTCTTTTCCTGGTATTTTATAACACATATGTTGCTCTTCTATCCGTGTACCATGAATTTATTTTAGTTTCACAATAACTTTTGTGAATTTATTTTATAAATTCTTTTAGTTTCACAATAACTGCTAATTACTCAAACAAATTTTATTTATTTAAATTATTTCAGAATTTAAATTATTTCAGAAAGTGTCTTGCATTTATAGAGGAGACATCGTAATGATCATGCTTTTATTATAATGTAGTTGATTATACTGATCATAGTAATAATACGTGACACATCATAAGATCTACAGATATAGGTACATAAAACCGCCACATCATTTCAAAAATATTTTTCTGTTTATTTATGTACTCCTTTTTTTCATGTGATTCCTACTCAAGAAATCACATCTAGAGATGAGCGTCCTCTAAATGGAAATAATCTAAACTGTTATCCCCTAATGTATGGAGAAAACGAGAGACAGTTTAAAAGTAAAATGAGGTAAAACGATAGTTTAACAACTGGTTCAAAGAGAGGAATTCCGATTAGTATCTCTATCAGAAGGAGTAGAGCTTTTTTATAAAGCAAATATAAGATAAACCTTTACCTTGCCTTAAAATCAGTAACATTTAGGTTTATGACTGATGCAGAGAATTTTTAGGGACACTCCATGCATAGTTGTTATATGTGGAGGATGCTGGCTCTGAGCATGTATAATTTGAAAGCTTTTTTCTGCTTTCAACTTCTTGAATGGACTACACAGGAATTATTTATGTTTATTCTTTTAATGTTGTAAATTACGAGTGGCTATGCATAATTAGGTTCTTCGTGATTTCCTTGACGCGTAGATCCTCAGGGTAATGGATAATTGAATATGGTATTTTGAACAAAGGATATTTGTCAAGGTATCTCGAAGTGGTTAGTCCATTGAATTCTCATGATGGGACTTGGAAGAATCTTGCTAGTAAATGAAGCAAGAGACAAGGATTCGATGAGCGAATTCTTTTAAATGTATTTCATACCTTATCTCTGCCATCGAGGATAAATCAAATAGCGAACATCTTTTGTAAAGAGTTGTAGTACTAATATATGCTATCAATTTTCTATGGAAAACTGAATCGCTTTAATGTTACTTGTAAGGAAAATCACGAAACACACTCACGCAGCCGCCTGTGTTTGAAACCAGGATGAATTACCAGTTTTTTAAAACATGTTCTATTTGTGGGACTGGGAATATTCTGGAGAAAATTCCTATTTATAAATACAAGAATACAGTCAAGAATTTTTTTTAAATTTATTACGACATTTAATCACAAAAAAATTTTAAAATGGGAATTTTTCAGCTTATTTTGAAAATTATTCGAATTAGAAAGAAAGTTACATTTAGATACTAATCTATGCATGAAAGTAGAATCTGTTCATAACTTGCTTATTATAAAACTGTGGAATGTTCTGCCGATATTTAATATGCCAAAATTTCCCCCAAAGAACAGGCTAATTTTCACAAGACTTACGAAATTTTGAGAAAAGGTATTAAATTAGTACCACTTTAAGTTTAAATCCCTTTGCTTCTGTTTCCTTTATTCCTTTATTTTCTTTATAAATTTAATTTTTGTATTTAACTTTTTGAATTTATCTCATATAAAGTATATTAGTTACTTATGTTAAGAAACTTGAAGAACACTTATTTATTTAAGCTAAAATAACACCCCGAACAAATATTAATTTAAAAATCAAACTACAAAAATCAGCGTTATATTTTCAAATTTTCAATGGACTATTTTAGATGATTTTACCGAATCATCAACCTCGGCTGCCAAAGTGCAAATGAACAAGACATAGTGATAAGATAAGATAATTCCTTTAAGGAAATTATATTTTAGTTTTCTTGTTTCATCAATAGATGGCCACAGTAGCTTAATTCCTGTCCAGATATTCTTATATTATCTTATCACTATACCTTATTTCGCTCATTTGCACTTTGGCAGCTGAGGGTGATGATTCGGTAAAACCATCGAAACTAGTCCTGTGAGAATTTGCAAATATAACGCTGATTTTTGTTGTTTGACTTCGAAATTGATACTTATTTATTTATTAGCCCAAAGGACGTTAGTCCAGAAGGGCTATTAATTTCTTTCTGGCATTTGGCCTCGATTTACTCTTCAAACTTTTGCCACAAAGTATTACAGACTTGTACTATATTTAAAGAAATTAAATAATGAAGAATTTGCATAAATGTATGCATGTTTCTCGCATTGTGAGAAAACAACGGTACTTAGAACCATCCAATTTTGAATAACGTACGTCTCCACTCGAATATGGGCATCTGGAATCCCAAATTTGGAATTTGTTTCTCGCATTGTGAGAAAACAACGGTACCTAGAACCATCCAATTTTGAATAACGTACGTCTCCACTCGAATATGGGCATCTGGAATCCCAAATTTGGAATTTGTTTTATTATCTACTAGCCGCTGCGGCCAGCCTTCGTCTGGCTTTTAAGTGTACCGGAAAAATGCCTAAAGAGAACACCAAACATTAAATTTGAAAACTGCACAGAATTTTACTCTGCAGAACAATTTTATCGAAAAAGAAACAAACAACAACGGAAAAAAAATTCAGTTAAAAATGCATTACCTATAAAAAGCATACAATGAAATAAGCAATATCCCTTAATACAAATATTAATTATCCTAATAAATAAATTAACCAACTTCCCGCTGCCTTCTCTAGACAAACGTCCAGTATCCAAGAGAAACATTAAATTTAAAAACTGCACAGAATTATCGCCTTCATTTTTCCGGTTGGCAATAGTTCTGATATCAGCAACAATGGCTGCGTGCCATTGTTGTTCATATAATGAGAGAAAATCATCAATTTGATACTATTTCATTAAAAAAAAAAAACCTCATTCGAATTTTGAAAAATCGATGTGCACTGGCTCTTGTCTATATGCATCCTGTGTACCAGATTTCATAGGTATAGGTCTATTACCTTACGCGCAGTACGAATGAAAGGGCACCTACACACACAGAAAGACTCGTGCTTTTAAATATAGATATATACATTAATTAAACAATTTACCTTTGCAAAAAGAAATAATCTTTCAATTTCTTAAACTGTTCACGAGAGTGAAATCTCGTTTTGCTATAGCCCATTATGTCTTAAAATGACGCGATTTCGTCAGAAAACATAAATAATAAAAAAAAAATCTAATTCGAATTTCGAACTCGCTTCGAGGTGCACTGTCTCATGCAAAAAAATCATGCAAAACTTTTCAATATCTTACAAACAGTGAAATAAGCAAAAAATAACATGAAAGAAACTCAAAAAACAAAACATTTCGCGCAGAATGTTACTCTGCAGAACAACTTTATCAAAAAAGGAATCAATAAAAATGAATTATATATATAAAAAATGACAATGAAATATGCAGTATCCCTTAATACAAATATTACTTATCCTAATAAATAAATTAACCAACTTCCCTTTGCAAAATCTTAAGAACTCAAATGGTATAAACAGATTAAGAACTTAAACAGATTAAAAAATATCATGCAAAACTTTTTTATAATTAAAATTATATATAATTAAAACATAATATTACAATGAAATAAGCAATATCCCTTGATACAAATGTTAATTATCCTAATAAAGTAATTAAACAATTTACCGTTGCAAAAAGAAACAACTTTTTAATTTCTTAAACTTTTCAGTCTCTTAAAAACAGTAACATAAGAAATACGATGAAAAATTGTTGCCAAACCGAAATTTTTAAAAGAATGAAACTATTCAAAATGATGCAATTTCATCAAAAATCTATCGACAACAATAAGAAAGGAAAATTGTTGCCAAAACTACATTTTAAATTATCTGAGATCTGAGAAGTGTATTCGGAAGCTTCATTTTAAAAAATTTAAAAAAATACAAAATATTATTATTTTTCCAAAATTCTTTTTTTAAAAGGAGTCGAAAGGATTAAAGTTCAACGTGTCCAAAAATCAAAGGAAAATAAACAGCACATTTTTTAAAATAAGATTTTAAAAAAAAAATTCCGCCGAAAAGGTGTTAAGCTCACCTTCCTAAATAAATTCGTATTTAATCGATTTATTGAAATACGAAATTTATTTTAAGTTCGTAAAATAGCTAAGTGTCTACGCTTCACGACAATGTAAAAATGAAATGTATAGAGTAATATCTCGCTTTCCTGTAGCCCATTATGTCTCAAAATGACGCGATTTGGTCACAAAAGATAAAATAAAAAAAAATTCTAATTCGAATTTCGAAAACATCGCTTCGAGGTGCACTGGCTTTTGTGTAGATACACCTATGTACCAAATTTCGTGGCCCTGGGTCTATTAGCTTACTTGCAACACGAACGAAACATGGCAACACTGGGCGAAAAAGAAAACATTTTATATTCAGCCCGCGAGACTGTGTATCGGAAATTCTACAGAAGTGCTCATTTTAAAATCATTTTGCGATATTCCTGTTGAATTGAATTTTATGGTTAAGTGCGAGGAACATGATATTTAATAAATAAAGGTAATACACAAAAGGTTAAAAAAACGCCCCTTTGGGCGTAATGTAAAATCCGAAAGCTTTCAAATTTCTATTTATTTTTACCTTTTTACTTTTTTTGGACGGGGGGGAACTTAAAATAACAAACAATATACGATGTGCAAGATATTCGCGTTAAAAGCACATAAAACAGGTGATCCTTCATTGGCTGATAAAGTAAATTACATAAACTGTATAACATAAATTACACACCTGAAGTACGGAATTAGCACCTTTTATTTCGAATTTAGCAAGACAAATGCCATATTCTTGAATAAATAACTAAATTAATGCTGTAAAATAACAATTTTTCCTTCCCAATTTCAACGCAGAAATTTAAAATTTAGAAACTTAAGTTAAAATACAAACATTTAAATCCATTGTTTTAAATTTATTTCTCAATCTATACTTATTCAGGTGAAGATAATATGAAAGATAACAGACGTAAAAGGCAAACACCCTTTTAAATAAGGTCAGACCGTATTTTAAATGGGTTGCTTAGCTTCAAATGCATGTGCGTTTTGTATCTGTTACAAGACCGTAATGGCCTTAGATGCTTTTTCAAATGCTACAACCATTAGAAAAGAAATTACCTGGTTGAGGTTAAATAATACTTTCCTGTTTTCTTGCAAAAACAAAATTATCTTGAGTAATATTTAGCTAAATTTATTTCTATTGCAATACATGTATTACCAGGTAGTAATAGCAATAAAAACATTGCTGTTTTTCTTCACTTGTAGCACATGATATAAATTTATCGGATTTGGGAGATGCTATATTATTTTAGTTGAGTTATAAATTATGATTGATCATCAATATTTAATATTTTATGATGAATAACACGAAAAAAAAAGGATGCTTGATATTAGATGGAACATGGTTTATGCAACTGGAAGGATCTCATTCATATGTAATATAAGTTAGTCTAAAGGGAATTCTAAATATTCTGTATTTAATGCGGAGCATTAGCGCAATGTTTCTCAAACCATACTGCATTGACTCGAAGCAATGCGAGTTTTTTCGCGAGGTTCTGTGTGACAGTAGACAGAAAACTCACAGTGTCTTGACAGTGAAATGTTATTCTTATATTATTAAAGGTTAAAATAATTCTTTTCGGTTTCCCTCACAAGGTCGTGAAAAATAAGGGTATTTTCCAAAATAAAATGAAGGAAGTGGAAAGCAAAATTTTGTAATTTTGGCTCTGAAAATAGGATTGAGAATACATGTTGTGCTTCATAAATGCTGCAACTTTGAGACCTAATCACTGACGAAACACAGGAAACGGCGAAAACCAAGTTCCCAAGAAAACCTTCTGTATTAATTAATACATGATATATTAATAAAATATACGATATATTAGTGAAATAACCAAAAGTTAGATGCCTATGATATTAAAAAAACAGAAACAAATTTAAACAGAAAAGAATAGTTTTTTAATGATTATAAACAAATTTTCATAGCTTTAAATTAAAATTTATACTTACAAACAAAAATTTTATAAACCTTTCTTTTCTTTCTTTACTATTATGCACAACTTGTGAATCCGATTCCACAAGTTAAAAAGTGTCCTTACCCCGATACTTTCAGTAACGTTTCGTTTTCTAACGTGGGTAATGACTTATCCTCATCCTTGTGTTTCTCAGAAGCATTTTTTTTTTAGTTTCTTGCTCCCCTACTGCAGAGCGGTAAAGTCCCTAAAGTTGACAATTCGATCCGAGCTCAAATCCCAGCTAGCGGACAGGCTTCATATGTGTTTTAGTGGATTTTCCCGTGTATGACATGAATACGAACAAGTTTCAATTAGAAAGTTCACCACAAACGCTTCTTCCACCTTATAGCTGATAGCTCTCCCGCGGTTAGCAAGAATCAAATGAAATCAAACCAAACCAAAACAAAACAAAACAAAACAAATCTCTTAGTTCTTTGGTGATATTACTGTGAAAGACCAAAATCTGGAAAATGTCGACATTCTCCAGTGAATGACCCAGTCGCTTGGTATATGTTTGAAATATTTGCTAATATCCTTATTTCTCGCTCACGCCGACAAATGTCGACATTTGCCGTGCACTGGTGGTAAATGTTGAATAAAATATTTTTGTTACGTTTTTAAATCGTACTTTTTTATTAAACATATTATGATCTATGTCAAAATAGTAAAAAGCTTAAGTAACTGCAAATGTAAGTAAAGTGTTGAACGTAAAACGAACAGAACATTCTGTATGAGAAAACAAAATAACAGCAATAATAAACATACTTAATTATGTGATTGACGTTCAGAAGTCTTAATTATTGCAACAACAACCGGTAATGTCCGAATGTATAAAACCAAATATTCGGTCTTTCACGGCCGTATTTGAAGACTGTCGATGTTCTCCAATTTCGATCTTTCACGTAACATTGACATCCTGAAGGAGAGTTATAATGCAGTTGAATATAAAAAATAAGAGGAATTAAAAAACGAAGGATTCAGTTGTGATGTAAACAAACGTTGAATTCTGAATGCTATTCATAACGTCGTCCTATATACACAAAACAACAAACATATAAACAGTCCTACATACACAAATTACACGTTATACGACTAATTGAATCCTATATATATACATCACAGCTGAATCACACAGGATTACATCACAGCTATACATCACTGAGCTCTTTTTTATTTTTATTTTCATAAATTGGTAATTTGTGATTTTTTAAAAAGTGACTGAATTATATGGTTTTTTTCCGGTTAAGGTTTTCATACCTTTAGTTAATCTGCATGCAACTGTGGAAATATCAACAATTTAAAAATGTAAGTTTAGCTAGGCCTAACGTGGCGGCTGTTTGTTCACATTTGAAACTCTTAGTAGTATAGTGAAGTAAGTCAGCTGGTACACCAATTTCAGTGTCCTTTTACGTAGTGGGATCAAAAGTTAAGTTTAAATTTTTGTGCACCGAAAATTTCAATGAAAATATTTTGACTTTTTATATGTATTTTGGTCTTGCCCTGAAGTGCGAACTGAATTAATTAAATGAGAAATATATTTCTAATGAAATTCGAAGAAATAACTTTAAATGAAGTGCAGCAAAAAAATGTGTATGATTTAATAGGCTGTACAAGGGAGTCATGTGGCTTCCAAATCTTTTTTTGTTTTCACACTTAAGATAAAATAAACGAAATATAATAATTCATAATTAAATTTACAACCTTAAATGTAGAGTTACTTAAATTAAAAATATTAGAATCTTATTGTGTGTTATATCGGTGATAGTGAGAATTTACCCAATTCCGTCTGTGTTTTGCCTGGTCCATCTCAACCCGGAAGTCTCTCATGCCTGTTGAACGAAAATCTTAAAAGGACTTCCAACTACGCAGTAATTTAAAAGCGCCTTCATATCGCAAAGACACTATATACTTGCGGACATCTATGTATTATCCGAGATTCGAACCTAGGCTCAAAGCTATTAAAGCAAGTTCCCATACCACCATGACCTTACAAATGCTGCTTTATAGGATTTTGCTAAACAAAAATCCACAATTGAATTTATATATATTATATATATACTATTATAATTTTCCTCTTTACGTTACTATGATTAGCCAGAAATTATTTATTTCTTTTGTTTGGAGAGTTTGAAGTCAAAATTACAACATACGCTTCTTACATTCTAAAGAGAGTTAGTTGCACGACCACTTCTTTCCCGCATTCCGGAAGATCCCGGCTACATCATAACTCATTCTCTCTGCCCTCCACTTTCCAAACTGGTTCGAATTCCAAATTCCATTCTGAGTACGAAAAAAGTAACGGACTTATCTCACTTTAAACGCTAAGAAAATCGAAAGTTAATTAATTCATCTTCTAGACATTTATGTACACTCATGGACAAAAAAATTAGCGCACCAAGAAATAATTGCGGGATCGTAACGAAACTTGCAATGAAGGTACATGTCGGGGAGATATGCAAATGATTAGAAATGCAGCGTGATTGCGCATTACGTATAGCCGGTAGAGGGCGTTAAACGTCGTACTCTGTGGAGTATAAAAAAGGTAACCAAAGCTTTGTTTGAGTGTGCTGAATCATTTACAAAGGAAGAGCTGAGGTAGACATGCCATTATGCTGTGTTCGAAGACAATGTGAGCAGTTGTCGCAGTTTGAGAGGGGGAGAATCTTCGGGATGATGGAAGCTGGGTGGTCAACTAGGCGAGTGGCTCGTCAATTAGGCCGCTCTGATTGTGTTGTGAGGAGGTGTTGGGACCAGTGGACCCGAGAGATGTCATGTACACGAAGACCAGGCTCAGGACGCCCTCGACAAACCAGTCTTGGAGAAGACCGCCACATCGTAAGAAATGCACGCGTACAGCCAACTGCTTCATCGGCCGCCATCCAGGCGCAGATAGCACCTTCACTAGGGCCCCCTGTGTCTTCTCGAACCATACGAAGGCACCTGGCTGAAGGACAATTGGTATCGCGGCACTCATAACGTGTGCTGTCCTTGATGCCCACCCATCGATGCCTTCCTTTGGAGTGGTGTCGAGTACGAGGAAACTGGACTGCAGCGGAATGGAACCAGGTCGTTTTTAGCGACGAATCGAGATTCAATCTCGGCAGTGATGACAATCGTGTTCGTGTGTAGAGAGCCCGCGGTGAACGCCTCAATCCTCCCTTTGCTGTACAACGACACATCGCCCCCACAGCTGGTGTGATGGTATGGGGTGCCATTGCTTACAATACACGGTCATCCCTAGTATTGTTCCGTGGCACCATGACAGCCCAGCGATATGTTCATGAAATCTTGCAACCAAATGTGTTGCCACTCATGCGACGGCTCCCAGGAGCCATTTTTCAACAAGACAATGCTCGGCCTCATATGGCAAGGGTGTCACAAGACTGCCTCCGCACTATTACTACCCTTCCTTGGCCTGCCTGATCCCCAGATTTGTCTCCAATCGAGCATATCGTGGATCATTTGGGACGACGAGTTGAGCATCCCACGAGTTTGAACGAACTAAAGGCAAGGTTACAGCAAATATGGAACGAAATGTCTCAAGACATCATACAGAACTTGTATGACTCAATGCCCGATCGTATCGCATCGTGCATTCGTGCTAGAGGGGGTCAAACGGAGTATTAACTCCTCCGTTCTTTTGATTTTTTCGCTGAAATAAATTATCCTTTTTCTTTGATTTCCTTATCATTTACTTATATCAAAGCAGTCATTACGTATGTAAAATTTCGTTTCATTTTGACAACTCCTTCTTGGTGCGCTAATTTTTTTGTCCATGAGTGTATATTATGTACATTTCCTTTTCATTCATTTTTAATTATACCTTTTTGTTTTATGTTAATATAAATTTTTCACTTTTTCTTTCTTGTTTAATTGTTTTTGTAAAGATTGCATTCTGTTCATTATGTTTACAAAGTGTACATCAAGTTAAAAGGCGAAGGTGTTGGGTTACATTTTACTCAAGTAAGAAAATACTACTACTCACTCTTATAATAATATGTCACGATTTTGAAATTTATTTTTAAACTTGACGGAACAGCCACTTTCTTTCTGAATTCTATACAGTGCTAAAAATTCATCTCACTTTACTTAGCTTAAACTCATCTTACTCATCTTAAATATCTTTTTGGTATAATAATTCTTACTTGAGTAAAAGGCGAAACACCTTCGCATTTATGAATTATTGCTAATTGATCGGAGGTTGGTATGTTCCCTTTGAAAAATCAGCTAATTTCCGGCCAATGCAATACTTATTTTATTTATTGATTACATTTTCAATTTTAATTGCAGCTTTGTAAAAGCCTCCATTTTCAATGTATTCTTGATTCATTTTTGATGTTTCCATTTAAAAATTTTTCAAGATTCATGTTTAAATATAAGTTACTTCATTTCAACTGAATTCCTTTACAAGATATTTCTCCCGCCTTCTTAGCATGACTTCGTGGTATAGTGGTCAGCTCGCTCAGCGCGTATTCGAGAGGTTCCAAATTCGGCGAGGGCATTGCACAATTTTCATGTTTCCGATTTCGAAATAACCTAATGTTTCTACAGTGGTGCCTGAACTAAAAACGGTGGTGGATGATGGGATTTGGCGATTGGGTTCCCTAATCCCCAGTCGCCTATTAAAAGGGTAATAAATAAGCTATTTCTCAAGCCTTCTTAGCATGCCTTCGTGCCTTCCTTAGCTGCGGCTTCGAAATAACCTAATCTCTCTACACTTTTAACAAAGAAGATAATATACTAAATAATCCATTAGTAAATAAATAAATTATATATAATAAATATGAAACGCCAGCATTCTAGAGAATATCTAGGCATTGTATGTAATACCGGACGTTTTTAGGAAATGTATGAAATATGAGAATTATTACTTACTTTCCGTAGGCATTGTATTTAATACCTAGGCATTCTATAGAATGGCAAATGTTATTTAGGGAAAATATGAAAAAAGGGCCTGATAAGTCTATTACGTAAATGATATGCATTCATCAAAAATAAAATGTTATTCTAAAAAAATAATGATAGTGCGTTTAAAAAAATATTCAAAATACGTAAAGAAAATGGACGTTGTACAAAACAAAATTTATGCTTTTCTTATTAAGGGAAACAAAATTTTCATATACAAAATAAGAAATTAAAATTAACCTACTTTTTGCAACATGTTAGGCTTGAAAAACATTTTGAATTACATTTATTACATTTTTCATACAAAGACAGTTCATATTTTGGCACTTTGTTTTATACATAGATTTGACAAATTGTTGGCCTCTTCCACTAAACTGAGGAATTGCAACTGACCGGAGAGGAATTTCGTGGTTAGGAATATCTTCAATTCTAAGTAAGTTCTTAGGGCTTAAAAGTGAATTGTGATCTCGATATACTTGTTTTAAAATTCCTTTAAACTTACTTTTTTTCCGAATTTATTTTCAATTTTTGGCTTGTGTTTCCAGATTGAGTTTCAAATTCATTTTACCTTCAATAGCATTTTCAGTTTTGAAAGAAAGGGTGCACAAAATACCCATTACATTATCTTTACTAGCACGGCCACAGAAGGTATGAATTTTTTGACGACACATTTTGCGTGCAAGTGCATCACTCTTTTCCTTTAAGCACACACAATAGGTATCAGTAACGGAAATCCCAGCGATAAGCAAGTGTTTATCATGTTAGTTTAATCCACTATCGACTATAATCTCATCCATTGTTTTCGAAACAGACTCTTTCTCTTGCATAATCTAATTAGTTTTGCATTTTCCCATTATTTGGACGCTTTCTATTACATTTTCTAACTGCTCCTCTGTATTTATACACGAATCGGAGATACATTTCATACTTTGTCGGTTTCTCATTTGGCATTCTATAGAATGCCTAGGAAATGTGTGAAATATGAATCGTTTCATACAGTGCCGGCTAGTTTTAGCATTATATACAATGTTTGGGCATTCTAACGAATGCCGGATTTCAAACTTTGTTGGTAATACGTATATATATATAGTTTTACCTTTTTGCAAAGAAAACTCTTTAGGTTTCTTTTCTTTACTGCTTTCAAATATAATGCTTCAAATGTTTTAAACAGGCGTATAAAAAGCCGAAACAGAATTTATGATGTACTTTTCAGTTTGTTTTATTTTACAGGGGCAATAAAGATGTTCCCTCACAAGCGAAAGCTTCTGATGAAGATTAAATTACGCACGCATTATACGGATGCCCGAAGGTATTTAATTTTGTTCAACAACAAACTTCGTGTTTTAAGTAAAACATAGGAGAATAAACTACTGAAAATCTAAAAAAGCTCTTTTCCTTCGGCATTCAAAGAAAGAATGTTTTCTTTATAAGAGTGAAGTAGACAGTTTTTAGGTTAGATTAAGAAAACCCTTTGGCATGTCAAAAATTAAACTGATAGTTCTTGTTGATTACAACAGAAGTTTAGTAAAGTTTATAGATGCAAAATGTTGGGGTCAGAGTTTAATTTCTATTATCATTGTTAATTCATCAATTATTAAAGAATGTTAAATAACTAGGATAAAATTATACTATTATAATCATACGTTTTTAGCATATTTATTTATCACCGATGGTATCATTTGTTTCCAGACAACAATCAGTCGGTTAGACTATCCATCGATAAACAAATGCGTAAAATGTCTAAATGAGTTACACAAAAGTTCAGTTTAGTGAAGACAAAATTTCAGACGTCAAAGCAATATTAAATGAAACTTTAAACTAAGCATAACACTTCTTCTCCATTTGGTAAAAATATTGTTTTTCACAGAAGTTGAATATTGGCAATTAAACTTTTAATATGATGAAAAGTTTCAATTTTCTGGCAATTTTCTAAAATTATTTGTACAAAATAGCAGGAATAAGATTTTATATAGTTACCTGCTTATCTACTTAATTTCTCTTCAAGAAAATATTTGCTTCTGAATTTTTGCCGCAAAGCTCATTTTAAATGTAATAAAGGGGGTTGTAAGAAATTTTTATGTTGAAATTTATGTTAATCGCCAAAGTGGGCGTAAATCTTTCCGGTGATATAACTTGTCTTTGGATCTGGCAGCGCCAGTTGAATTAGTGTTTGTCTTGAATAAACTTGAAAGTAAAATCCTGAATTATAGTGTTCCTTTGCCTTTGTGATGTTAAGATTGTGTGTGTTCTTGATCATATCCTGAAA
>KK117121.1:4700-45322 GCA_000611955.2 Stegodyphus mimosarum | reverse complement strand
GATTGAAAATAAAACTAACATTCGGTTACCTAAAATTTCAATTCCTAAATATTATGGTGATCCTAGTTTATTTTTGGAATTTTATAATTCTTTTGAAAATGCTATTGGTAATAATAATGAGTTAACAAAGGTCGAGAAGTTTATTTATCTTAAATCCTTACTCGCAGGACCTGCTTTAAATGCAGTATCTGGGTTTGCATTATCCAACGAAAATTATGATGCCTGTATAAGTTTAATTAAAGAAAGATTTGGACGAACAGATTTGGTTGTATCTTCGCATATGAACAAACTCTTGAATCTTGAACCGGTTAGAACTTCGTCTAATGTAAAAGCACTAAGAACACTTTACGATTCCTGCGAAATTAATATAAGAAGTTTAAACTCATTGGGTATTGTGTCGGATGCTTATGGAACCCTTTTAGGACCTGTTATTTTAAAGCTTTTACCAGACGATATGAATCTGGAGTTTAATAGAAAAAGACATTCTAAACAACACTATAGCCTAACAGAACTTCTCGAATTCATTAGACTCGAAGTGGAAAGTCGAGAAGCTTCTAATTTAATAATAAGCTCAAAGAAAAGGGACACAAATTACGGTGTTAAGCAGAATAAAAGTAATTACTTAAAAGGGGCAAGCATTCCTACTGCTTCGGCGTTAGCTACAGTGACTAAGCAGTATTGTTTCTATTGTAATCAAAATACACATGATGTAGGAAGTTGTGAGAAAACAAATGAGCAAAAAAGAGCTATATTAAGAAACCATGGTCGTTGTTACAGATGTCTTAAAAAAGGTCATGTATCGGCCAGATGTAGAGTGAAACTTATGCCTTGTGAGTTGTGTAATGGTTTAAATCACAATAAGTTATTTTGTAAAAATATTGTTCCTGAAGCCAGTTCAGATATTAAACAGAAAGTAGTTACAGTATCAGATTCTAAGCAGAATGTAGTTGCATCCCTGTCGTTTAACTCTAAGTCTGTTTCTGAAACTGCTGATAAAGGTGTATATTTACAAACTTGCTCGGTTTACGCTTCAGATACAGATAATACTAGAAGTCAAATAGTAAAAATCTTAATTGACGGGGGATCACAGAGGTCATTTATTAGATCTGATTTGGCTAAAGAACTAAAGTTAAGGACTTTAAGAAAAGAAAGGTTACATGTTTATTCTTTTGGGTATATCCAGGGTAGACTAACGGAATATGATGTTGTTCAAATCACACTAAAAAGTATACACTACCCTAATGACTCAATCACTGTGGAAGCTCTTGTTACAGACACTATTTCTGGAGCGATCATAAGAATTCCCTCGAAAAACATTTTAGAAATATTAAAATCGGAAAATTTAAAATTAGCCGATAATGGTGAAGCAGCTGAGGTAAAAATATTGTTAGGATCTGATTCATGTTGGGAAGTACAAACAGGAGAAAAGAAAAGAATAAGTAATAAATTATTTGCAGTATCTTCTATATTTGGTTGGTCCTTGGTTGGATCTTTGGAAGGTGATCAGTCCAGCGCCTGTATTTTTACAACTGGTGTTTCTCATTGCTTGATAGAAGATAATAATTTAATTAATGACTGTTTGCGAAGATTTTGGACTTTGGACCACTTGGGTTTAGAGGAGAAGGAGAATCCTGATGACAAATTAGTTATTGAGAAGTTTGAAAAAGAATTGCATTTTACTAATGGTAGATATGTAGCTCGTTTATTATGGAAATCACATCATGAAAACTTGGGTAATAATTTAGAAAATGCCAAGCGACGTCTAGTATCTTTGGTTAATAAACTAAAAAATGATGAATGGCTTAGGGAAAATTATGATAGTATAATAAACGAACAGTTGAAAAATGAAATAATTGAAGAATGCAATATTGAAAGTTGTGACAATAGTAAAATGTATTACATGCCACATTCTCCAGTGGTAAGAAAAAATGTATCAAAAACTAAAGTCCGTATCGTGTTTGACGCATCTTCGAAATGTAATAATGGGGTATCTCTGAACAATTGTTTGATGCCTGGCCCAAATTTGAATCCTTCTGTTTTGGACTTGATATTGCGGTTCAGGCAATACAAATATGCGTTCTCAGCAGATATTGAAAAGGCTTTCCTCCAAATTGGAATTTCTAAAATTGACAGAGATGTATTACGGTTTTTATACTTTGATAATAATTACAATTTGAAACATTATAGAATGACACGCGTTCCTTTCGGAGTGTCATGTAGCCCGTTTATTCTGGCGTGCACCATAAAAAAGCATATAAAGAAAATAGAGTCAGAAAGTCCAGGTATTTTTGAGATGTTGAACTGTTCTATCTACGTAGATGATGTGTTTTATGGAGCAGATTCCGTGGAACAGGCTTTTAAGTTAAGTACTGGAGCATGTTGCGTACTTAAAGATGCCGGAATGAATTTGCGTCAGTTTAGTACAAATTCAGAGGAACTCAAAAAACTTTGGGATGATTGTGGAATAATTAAGTCAGAAAATGAACTAAATAGTTGCTTAAAAGTATTAGGCCTTAACTGGTGTACGAGTAAAGATGTAATTTCCTTGAACATAGACAAATTGTGCGAAACATTAAATAGTTGCAGAAACACTACAAAAAGAAACATATTAAAGGTGACTGCTACTATTTTCGATCCAGTAGGTTTCTTGGCGCCATTTGTATTACGTGCAAAAATAATAATGCAAAACCTTTGGCAATTGGGTTTAGAATTTGACGACGAAGTTCCAACTAATTGTAAGGAGTTGTGGGCCGAGTGGAGCAGTGAAATTGAAAAATTAAAGAAATTTAAAATTTCTCGAGAATATTTCCCCGGCAAATTGAATCAAAATAAAGATTTCGAACTGCATTTATTTTGTGATGCATCTATTAAAGCGTACGGTGCAGTTGCATATTTTAGATCGGTTGAAGAAGGTCAGGTAGCATTCATCATGGCAAAATCTAGAATTGCACCAATAAAACAAAAACTCACACTTCCAAGACTAGAATTGTTAGGAGCATTAACATCGGCAAGACTTGCTAAATATTTAAAAGAGCTGTTTTCAATTCATGAAGAAAATATCTACCTGTGGACTGACAGTATGATAGTGGTTCACTGGATTCATAGTGCTCCTGAAAGATGGAAAATGTTTGTAAAGAATCGCGTATCTGAAATACAATCATTAACTTGCCCAAATAACTGGAGACATTGTAATGGGAAGTCCAATCCAGCGGACATTTTATCTCGAGGATGTTCAGCCGAATATTTGTTGTCTTCAAGATTATGGAAATCTGGACCAGACTGGTTAGTTGAATCAGTAAGTGCTTGGCCTAGTAAATTTATTGCGACAACGGAGTTTTCTGATACTGATTTAGAGAGGAAAAAGTGTATAAATGATACCACAATACTATCGTCTACTGCAGAAAAATCTAATTCTCTGTTGAATCTTGAAAAATATAGTAAATTAATTAAAGCTATTAGAGTGACTGCATGGATATTTAGATTTATTCACAATTTGAAAAATAAAACTGACAAGAAAATAGGACCCTTGATTGCTAAAGAACTCTTTAATGCAGAACTATATTTGATAAAAGAAGTTCAATATGAACATTTTTCTGTGGAAATTAATAGTTTAAAGTCTGGACAATTGATTTCAAAAAACTCAAAAATTTATGAACTGAATCCTTTTCTAAATGAGGAAGGAGTTTTATTAGTAGGGGGAAGACTTCAAAAATCTACTTTAAGTTTCCATGAACAGCACCCAATAATAATTCCTTCAAAAACTCATTTTACAGATCTTCTGGTACGTGATGCACATGAACGAGTGCTTCATACAGGTGTAGCTAGTACTCTCATGTTCCTCCGTGAAAAATACTGGATAATTAGATCCAGACAAAATGTGAAACGTGTTATAAGAAACTGTGTACTGTGTCAGCGTTATAACTCACGACCGATGCGACAAGTCATAGCACCATTACCTCCATCTAGAATTGAAAAAACAAATCCTTTTGATGTTATAGGACTGGATTATGCAGGTCCACTTTTCGTTAAAAATGAAAATACAAAGTATTATATCCTATTATTTACCTGCGCAGTAACTAGAGGTATTCATCTTGAACTAACAAAAGACCTCACAACTAAATCTTTCCTACTTGCTTTTCGTCGATTTATAGCAAGAAGAGGGTTGTGCTCTTTAATATACTCAGATAACGCGCGTACATTCAAGGCAGCTGACGCGGAGCTCAGAAAGATGTGGCAGGTATTAAGCCATCCCGATGTAAAGAATTATTATGCCGCAAAGGGCATTCAGTGGAAGTATATCATTGAAAGAGGAGCCTGGTGGGGCGGATTTTACGAGAGACTTGTGCGAACCGTCAAAACAATATTAAGAAAAATTCTTGGTAGAACATCACTTCTTCCCGAAGAATTGGAAACTGTACTGACTGAAATTGAGGCGGTGATAAATCGTCGACCCTTGACTTACATCCAAGATAATGAACCCCAAGTTCTGTCACCTGCTCATTTTTTGCTAGGGCAGAAACTTGCTAATTTGCCTCCTGTCAAATACACTCATGAAGTGTGCAGTACTAAAGAAATTCTTTTAAAAGCGTATCTATATCGTGAAAAACTACTAAATAACTTTTGGAAAAATTTTTATAAAGATTATTTGTTGAATTTGAAATCTGCAAATTGTGTGAAAAATCACCGTGCAAAACACGACTTGAGTGTGAATGATATCGTGATAATACATGATGAACATTTACCACGTAACATGTGGAGATTAGGAAAAGTTCTCAAAACTTTTACTGGTAGAGATGGACTAATTCGCAGTTGCGAAATAAAGACTGAAAAAGGCATTATAAAAAGACCTATACAATTATTAGTTAAGTTAGAATGCTAAGAGTATTTATATTGTGTGACTGTATATTTTTTACTGAAAAGTAATCTTAATGCTATAATTACTGAAAAGTAATATAATGGTATTTAAAGTAATGTATATATCAGAAAATTTTAAGGTTATAGAAATGTATAAGTGTATTTAAAATTTTATTTTTATTTTAATCCAGAAAAAAAAAGGACAGGTTTCTTGTAATATTTCTAGTATTTTAGTTGGATTATTGAAATGTTATTTGTTTAATATTATCTTGAGTTATATAAATTCTTGATTTAAATTCCTGATGCTTGAACAGGAATGTTATGAGAGTAATTCTTAATGAATGAAAGTTTGCCTGATATTCTTTAAACATATGGTAAGTTTTACATGTTCTTGATCTTTAGTTGATATTTTCTTTATTACAAAAACTTGAATTTGTATTGAAATGCATAATGATTCTTGAAAATAATTCTTGAAAATGTTCATGTATTAATGATAATCTTGATTGTTCTGAACTACTGTTCAGCCGGGCCCAGTGTGTAAGAAATTTTTATGTTGAAATTTATGTTAATCGCCAAAGTGGGCGTAAATCTTTCCGGTGATATAACTTGTCTTTGGATCTGGCAGCGCCAGTTGAATTAGTGTTTGTCTTGAATAAACTTGAAAGTAAAATCCTGAATTATAGTGTTCCTTTGCCTTTGTGATGTTAAGATTGTGTGTGTTCTTGATCAGTATCCTGAAGATTAGATTAGATTATTTTATAGGGGTCATTGACTTGGATGAAATTACAACTTTTTGTAGGATTCTACCACCTGCATCCATGCTGAATGCAACGCAGTTAAAGAACTCTAGACAAAGCGTTCTTTCAAGGTCCTTATAAGCCTTAAAGGGGATTGCCAAGGTAGCCCCAAAATCATGCACAGATACGATAATCAAATTTTTCTGTGCCTTTTCTTTTATAAATGAAAATGCTACTAGTGCTACTATGAAGCTTTCGGTTACGTTTCCTAACATGTTTGAGTTTTCACAGGTCGCATATTCTATCAAATCTATGTTTTAAGCTGTAACCGTGATATAAGAGTTAATATGTAGTTTATGGTGTATATATATTTTGTTACTTTTGAAATGTTTATGACTAAATCTTACCATACATATAACTAAATTCTTTAGATCACTTCTTTATATTATTTTGCATTGCGTTATATTGCCAAGGAATCTGTTTTCCATGAAGCCCAAAGGTTTGACGTTTTACGAGGAATAGGACTTTAATGAATCTTTCACGCTGATCAACACATTCTCAAGGGTCCTGATTTTCAGCTTTCTTCAGACTAAAACTATACACCATATCTATCAAAGTCTTTATCCTCCCTTTAATTTCCTAACCGTTGGTGGTAAATATGAATTTTCAATTAGAAATGTTTTAAATAAAGCAAACTTTTATGTTTTGACTTCTTTAAATATAAAAATTTCAGTTTTGTAAAAATTAAAAAATCTAACATTTTATACGTTCACCTGGTCTTTGTATTTATATTAAGGATAACGTTTTACTTGTTAAAAAATACATACACACAAAGTATGACTTCCATACGACAGAAATTGACCGAAATATTTAATTTCAAAATTTGCAATTTTTGATGCCATTTTTAGTTTGCATAGAGAGGTGGGTTAATAAATAAATTAAACTAATTCGAAGCTTAATTTTTCACTTTAAATGTCATGCGATGAGCTATTCTTTTGTGATTTACTAGTATCTTTAATTTATAGTTTTTTAACATTTGGTATGCAGAAAAATTTTTTAAGCAAGTAATTTGTAAGTTTTCAAGCCTTAAAAATACATTCTTAATAGTCTCATGCTGTTTCATCACTTTAGTATGATAACATGATTAAGTATGCAAAAAATTATTAATCTATTATTTTTATTTTTAATTAGTACAAATAATATAACTAATTGGCTATGTGCTAACATTGAAGCCTGCCAGTGTTTTGTAGAACACGAGTTCTTTAAGTTCCTGTGAATAAAATTTTCAGCTTTAAAAAAAGGTTGGGAAATATCTGTCGCCCGAATCCGAGTGCAACATCAATGTTCACCATTTGTCACACGAGAGTCAAATCCTTTGTATTTTACTTTTTATAACGAGTACAGAATCTTCCTAAATATTGCGTATAGGAACCTGGGAGAGTATGAAAAGTTAAATTTCGTAAATTTGAAAAAAAAAACTAATGATTTAAATTTTAAAACACATCTTTAACAAGTTTGCATATTGGATCATCTTTGAAGTCAACTCTTTTTCTGTCTTGCTGGAACACGATTAATTTTTTATTTGCTGATAACAAAATCTTAAAAAATACTTTTTAGAATCTTTAAAAGGATATTTCTTAGGATGCATGTAAGCTTCAAATAACTTGAAATGATGGCTGCTATACTTCTATTAATATACATTGGATGTTTAGTTAAAGCTGTAATATTTTATTTTAACTCGAACTTCATTCTTCAAGTGATTTATTACCTTTCAAGAATTATGATTCGAAAGCAGAACATAAACAATCCTCCCCAACTATTCCTTTCGAGAAAGAAATCAAATGCGAGATAAAATAGATGTTCTAAGATCCATCTCGAAGAAAATGGAATTCTGGGAAGTCCTTTCTCCTTCAGCTGGCTGGGCAGACACTAGAATTAAGAACAAGTAGACACGAGGGATGAAAGACAAGCAAGACAATTGTCTTCTTTTCAAGCTGTTTATACCAATCTATCTTCTCGCTGAAATTGAATAGCCATCAAAACATAATTGGAGCAGTCTTTTAATGTAAAGGCAAAGAGGCGCAGGAATTGGAACCTTTTTTTCCTTCACTCGAAATAGACAGAAAATTACTTCTGGTGTAAATGTAAAAGTTAGTTTTTCAGTCTGTTGTCTAACATTTGTCTTGGCTGTCTTTATAAAATTTCACAAAGTATAGATGTTAGAGTTGTGTGTTTTAAGTTAATAATACTCATAAATAAGCTCTTCTTGCAAAGATCGAATTTACAGAAACTAAACAAGAAAAAATACTGAGTGCCTAAATTAACCTAATTATCCATTAAAATATTGGTATGCAATCATGATTTAGAAATAACCGATTTTTTTGTAAAATGTTCTTGCAGTTAAGAAAATTTTAAAATGTAGTACAGAAATTCACAGAAGTGAAGTGGAAAATTTTAGCAGGTTTCATTATTGAATTATTGAGAATTCGACGCTAGTTTTTCGAATTAGCTGAATTGTCTCATGTTTCAGAAAAAAGCTATTTCTTCAACTATGTAAAATGTAGTTTGCTATTTTTTAAGTATTCCATTTTAGGCCCATAGTTTATTAAGCATGTTAAATTTTACTCTTTTTATTGTATCAAGGATCCTGGAAAATTAAAATTGTAACAAAAATAAATCAGTTGCTTACAGTTAGTAAACAGTATAGTAAAGCTAAAATGAGTCCAAAACAAATTCAGATGGGCTAGGAATTTCTTTATTAGTCTAGAAACTTTGGATTATTCAGTACCGAAGCAACTAAAGACGTAAATGCAACATTCAGCGATAGACTACCTACTGAATAATAAATGACGTAATGGCTTCCTAAATGGCGAAGTGGTGATGCAAGTTTTCTAGAAATTCCATGGTTCCCATTCTTCACCCACTACTTTTGCTGAATTAATCAAGATGAATGAATTGCACCTATTCCATGAAATTAAAAGAAACGATTGCGTATAAGATTATTCATCTCAAGCAACTGCATCTATATAACTCGAAAAATCACTAAAGGCTTGATCAATAAGTTTTAAATGAGACTTTACGAGATAAAAAACCTTTTAGATTAAAACTGAGCGATTGTTACCATTATGAAATATAAATGTTAATTACAGAATTGATGTAAAAATAGAAATAATGGAACTGCACTCTGTACTCATTATTCATTGGAAAGTAAATCTTTGATAAACAAATTATTTCAGCTGGTAGAAGTCTTGCAAGACACTGTAACTCTAATGGAGCCAGATGTTTCAACAGTATTACCACTAACAAACATTTTTCTCGGTTCAAGTAATCACTTTAAAACATAGTGTTACGGATTTTGTATTTAATTAGCTATTTTTAGAAGAATTATAATTCAAATTGTTTTATATCCCCGTGTAATGCATTAATGAATGAATCCATGTAGGACTAAAATTAAAATTGTTTTATATCGTTGTGTAATGCAGCACGAGGCATATTTTAAGAGAAAGCTAAGCCAGAAAAGTGAAAATACAGCAGCACGCGCATTTAACATACATATCGTAATTTATATTTAAATTGAATAAATGTAATTGACTACTGTGTTAGCTGTAATCATAATTCTACGCTTTTGCTTTCTAGAAATCTCGAGAAGCAAAGAAATTATTAGAACTCTCTCGCGACGGATTAGAAGCTTTAAAAAGCCGGATCAAGACATCTCAACTCAGATGTTTAGTGAGCTGCTGCTGTTGATTATAGCGAATTCGAGGTGAGATCGGATTAGCTTTCTCTTTGCATTGCGTTGTACTCTAACGTTTTTATTAGTTTGGAGAACAAATACTGATTATTGCGTGATATTGTGTTCTTGTACGAATATCTTTGAGGAAAATTTCTGCGTCCTGTTACATTTCTTTTGCTAAGAATAAATTTTATTAACCTTTTTTCGGACTTGTGCATTCAATTGCACGCAACAATAGCAAATATTCAGCTGATTAAAATTTCTTTTTTACATATTCTCTCCTGGGTAGGTAAAATTAAATTACCATTCATGCATTTACTTAGGACCCTGAAATTACGTGTATTCATATCAATGAATGAATGACCACAATGTCCTGAACAATACTTCTTTCATATTTTTTTCTGATTTATTAAAATACTTCGGCTATGTAATCATATGTATAATTAAATGAAAATTTAACCATTTTGCATTTAAACAGATAAATTATACGTAGTGTACAATTTAACGTTATTCAGATTTCAAATGCAAACATGGAAAGACAAAGTAGAAAAGACTGGCATTTTCTGCAATGAAGTCAGAACTGAAGTGAAATCATTATAAAGTAAGCTGCTGCGAAAAACTGAACTGAAATAAGGAACCCAGTTTGTTTTCTAGTTTTGTTTTTTGTATACAGAAGAGCTCTGATTGTTTTTATGTAGCCTATGTTCTTAACAATGTTTTATTATGTTATTAAAGTTTAATAATATTTTAAGGCCGTAACATTTCAGAATCCTTCTTAGCAGCATCATAAACCTCTGGTGTAAAATACGTGAGAAATTTATTTCAATATAATTTCGAAACCTTACTTCATAGAAATGCAGTTAATTCTTCGGATGCAAACTGAATTAAAATTCTTGATGCTATTGTAAGTTTACGCAAATAGTAATGCTATTTTTATTTATCTTATACGTTTTTTACTCTTCATTTGCATTATTCAGCATTTCCTTTATATTTTGTTTTTGTAATATGTGTTTAATTAGTTTATTATATGTTACTTTATTTAAACGCTGAACTTTTTAAACAGTGCGAGAACTTAGGTATGAAGTATGCCAGCTGGAGTGTTTATAACCAGAGAACATCCTGTTAACATGACGAGCTGAGAAAAGGAAGAAAATGTGAAAATGTATAAGCCGCATATCGGTATTTGAAATCCTCAGCACATTGAGACTCAGCGACTTTGAGAATCTTTTATTATGTCCTGAACCTCGATTTGAAGACAGATTTAGGTGGGTCTTAGTACTGCAAAAGTTGTATTTTCCTTCTACTATGTCTGCTTGTATTAACTGTTTTGCGTTTGGAGCTTCAGTAAAAAGTCATGGTCTCTTCTCACCCTATTCATTTATCAGAAAAGTCTACCCAAGACATCTAATATGTGACACATTATTTTAATTCTTTAGCTGATTATACATCAAAGGTGAAAATGACGTATGTATTAATTTTATTATTAAACTAACTCTGCAAATTTAAGGACCTATAATTCAAGAATACTTTCGAGATCTGATTTATTTGGACTGTAAATGCCACTAACAATATTCCCCCTTCCTTTTCAAAGTTGCATTAAACATTCAGATATTGTTCTCGCTTTTAATCTTTCACTAAATCCCAGGGCTGCAGTTTTCTCGAAACAAAGATATTTCTAAGGGGATATGAACTAGATAAGATTGCAATAAAGTCTCGGTCAGAAAATCTTCCTTCAAATCAGCATCTATTCAGTAAGAGAACCGAACGCAAGAGAATGATTGTCACATCACGTTACGTAATCAATTAAACCGACAGAGCATCGGTTACCGAGGTTCTAGATAGCAAGTGGGTTAATTTGGTGCCGAGCACAGCTCTGAGATAAGGAAAAGGGAAATGGAAAGCCTGTAATTATTTCATGCGAAAATTATTCCCTAATTATTAAGGTACAGAAATAAAATGGTAGATTCATTATTCATATCATTCATCTGTATGTGAATATTTGTTAGCTACAGAAAGAATAAATACTTTATGCCGGCATTTATAAATAGATCTAGAGGGAACAGAATATTGGCCTGCAAAAACTCACTGAGAGGTTTTCTTCAAGAGAAACTGCACTGACAATTCTATTTTTAAATTTATACCAATAACGGTAATATTCGTAAGAGTAGCATGGCAGTTAAAAATTTAAATTATATTAAATTCAAACTTAAAAAGTCTTAAATATCTGTAAAGTAAATTTAATTTGAATTTGCTTTCTTCCCAATCATGATAGGGTTTAGGCAGTGTGACTTGCGTAGTTTTGTAGCAGTCTGCAACAATTTGTATATAAACGTAAATTTCATTTATGGTAAATTTAAAAGAGACGTAGAAAATATTTATCTAAATGCATTTTAAAAATTTAGAAGAGAAATAATTTTATTAGATGTAAATATTTGAAAATGAATAATGCCATTTAATGTTAAAAATTAGATAACAGAAATGGGAGCCAGTACTAAAATACAGAAAAAAGTAAATGTGGTTTTAAAACGCAGGTAAAAAATTTGAAATTTAAATACAGCTGGAAAATGCATCTTTAGTGCATGAAACAACTAATACTACTTTTGAGGTTTATTATAAGCAGGAAAATTATATTCTTTAGACGCTGAAATTCTCTAAAAACAGGCTGAAATTATTTGAAACTTAATTCTGTGCAGTTTAAATTTCTTACATCAGCATCACTAATTTGTTTTCCGTTATATTTCAGGTTATAGTTTTGCATATGAATTTGATCATCTGTTTTACGAGTATGCTCATAATCGCAGTAAACTTTTTAACCATTATCAAATATTGCAGAAACCTGTAAAACTAAAATATCTAAATCCTTTTTATAAGAAAGATTTATGAGATTATTTTTAACTAAGAATGATTTAGAGTTATTAATTTACAAAACTATTGGATACATTAAAACGGCAGAAATTACAGCGTTTAAATATCTTCAAAAAATTCTATTTTTTAAATAGAACCAGAAAAGGTTTAGGTGAAAGAAAAGTTGCCATTAATGCAATGATCTTCTAAATGCACTTAAAATGAAAACGCAGAATTATGTATTTTTGACTGCATTAGAAGTATTCATATTTCTTCCACAGATATAACAAGATAAACTCTGTCATGGATAAAAGCTTAGAAACTATTCGCCAATCTAGAATTTTAAAAGTAGCAAAACAAAACAAACAAAAATTTGACAAAATTACTAACATCCGTAAATTAGCGATAATTTCTGTTTCACTTTGAATTCCGTCTCGCTTTAAAGAAAAAGTTTGTTTTCGCTTCGGAAGTTTACACTTTAATTAAATTAATTTTAACACTTTCCCGGACAAAATTCAAGCGAGGAAGGTTTACATAAACATTGTTTTAAATCAGCTATTTTTTAAATTTTATAAATAACTCATTTATTTTAATTGCGGCTTACGCAGAATTGATTTCTGTAATAATCTGTTTCGGTTAAATATTTTAATCCATTCTTAATTGTTGTAAACAGTCACTTCGGAAAACTTATTTTTTTGAAATACTTTGGTTTGAAAAATCAATGAAAGGAAAAATAGTCATTGAATAATAATTGCTTATTGACGTTCCATGCATTAAATTTATGCATGTAAAGTACAAATCAGGTCATTCATATAAAATTTTGTTCGAATTAGACTTGCATGTTGTCAAAACATGCCGAAAAATGTATCCAAGCGATCGACCTTAAATTGATCAATTTCTTAGAATTAAATGATGATTAAATAAAGGTACAAAGAATAACATTTTGCTGCGGACATTATAATAGGAGATTTGGGCGTATACAAAGACCAATCTGAAAAACATAAATTTCCTTCAGGTTACAGATGTTGAGCATGTAATTTTTTTTACTTACTTAAAAGGTTTTATACATTATAAACAATACGTCAGTAATAGAGGAAAATCTGATTAATTTAAAAAATAGTTTTTATATTTTTCCTGTTCAAAAGGAAACTGATTTATATTTTTAATGAAATCCCGCATCATTTTTTAAGTTTTAACAAATGCGTCATTGATTTGTTTTCAAACCTGACTTTTTATAAGCCGTATAATTTTCCATTTCAGGAACTTACAGAAGTTTCCCTTATTTTCGATTAACGTCTCTCTTGATACCGCTGTTACGATGTTTGAGTAACTTAATAAAATCTCTTTCATTGGTCATCACTGATGATACATTGTGGGTGACGAGTTTTTTAATTTAAATGAATTAAAGAATTTTTACATGGGTGCTACAAGCCATTTTCCTGCATTTCAACAAATTCTTCTTTAGGATACTAATTTTTATTTAAGATATATATGCAAAAATGAGTGTAATTATTTAACAACACATAATTTTGTTTCTTAAATTAAGAAAGTAAGTTCTTTGACATTCCGTATTTATTTTGTTTCAAAATATTTAGAATATTTTCTTTGGAAAATGGCAAAATAATATTTAAAAGACAATGTTTGAACTCTGTTTTCGATATTTATTCCCCACATTTCTGCCGCTGCAAGAAAAATTAATACAGCTAGCAGAAACAAAGCAACATATCATTTTCACGAGATATTATCATAATCAAGTTCACTTCAATGACCATATCCTTTCACCTGCGTTATTCAGAAATACTTTCAGCATTTTGTTTTGACGTCATTATCAGATGGCATGATTCTAAATATATTTATAATGAATTACATGTTTTTAAACATATTTTAACATTTTTAACGTATTGAAATAATTTTTATCATTAATTTGTAGTAAAAACTTTTATACACCTTCAAAATTACATAGACCGTTCTTTAGACACAATGAGTTGAACGTTCTGTAGACGCAATTAATCGAATTTTTCATTGTCTTTTTTGCTGCATTCAGTTTAGATTTACAGACATTCTAATAAACTCATTGATAATTTTTATAAACATTCTGCCCACTGGATTTATTAATAAAAGATATCAAAATTCTATTTCTGTACACAATGGTCGTTTGCACGTCGCTGAGAAATGAGTTCATTGTATTGTTTCTCAGCTAATTAGCTTTCTGTAATCCCATGTCTGAGACAAACTTCTTTAAACGACCTTTATTCACTTTCCGAATTATTTAGAATAATGCACGGAATTACGTATTTACGTTAGTCAGTTTGTACATGTATCAGCCTCTTTTTAATCTTATTCAAGAAAGAAATTCTCACTGAACATTGAACGCATGGCGTTATGGACTTATTAAATATTTACCCATTGTATTAAGAATTTAGCCCTAAGGCTTGGACATTTTTGAGAATCACGCTAATTAGTGTCACCGATATGCAGTACTTATGACGCCATCTGAGGAGAGCTTGCTTAGTAACCTGAATCTGTTTTTTGAAAAATAATGAAGCTCCATTTGGAAATGAATTTCACAGAGTACCAATCTCTCGCAATCATATCTCAGAATAAGATGCAAAAACAAAATGTGTACAACGTGTTCGTGAGATGAGCACATGGGAACCGAATACAAGCCTTCTTGCTGATTTTGTGTAAACGTACTGAAATAATTACAATTCAATTTACTGAGCTTGGAAGCACGATTCAAAAACTAATTCAAATACGACTAGCATTTTCAAATTTTGAATTGAAAAAACTGCGAATTTCCAATTCTTGATTTTGAATGCTACTAGTATTCGAGTATTCTACAGCTAGGGTCATTTGCCGGCATTTTGATAATAAGTGAAGCTATTAGTTTAACTAGAATACATAATTAAATTCTGTTAAAAATTCAAGGGCTACCATTACAACTTCTGTTCTTCTCATTAGAGAGTTAGTATATTTAAATCTTTCTAGAACAGATACCCTTTGAACAGTGCATTTTTGATCCATTCCGTGAATTACTGGGGCTCCTACTCACAGGCTGAAGCCTGCTCACTCACTTATTGGCTGCTGGACTTTGCAAGTGGAGTCGGTGGTTTAAGTGCTACGTAGAGCTGGAAAATGCTCATCTATCTTTGGTGGGGTTTCTGGTCTTTGCTACGGCTCTTTCATATATTGGGAGTTCCGTGGACGCGCTCTATAAGAATCCACGTGGTCCCTTCCACAGAGAACACACTTTCCTGGTACATTCCTGTCTTTTACAGTCTGCTGACATTAATGGTTTTGAGCGCATTTCAGGCAACGGGACTTCTGATGGCAGTGGGCCTTATAGTGGCCATTACATTGACAATTATGGCACTGAGTTAGGCTCGGAGTAGTTTTAAATGCCTCAACATAGTTAAGTTAATTAAATGTGCATGACTATGAGTTAGTTTCTCTTTGTTATTACGTTCTGTTTCTACTAGAAACATTGGAAGAGCCTTGAGTTTTCTCCAACTTCCTTCTTTAACTGTCTAACAATTTTTACTGGTATGTCTTTTTCCATTAATGCCCACAGAATGTATTCAGTGTTAGTAAACCTTATGAGGGTTTTGATAACCGATCTTTTATTTTTGACTATAGAGAATGAATGATAAGGTATTCCCTTCACATCAAAATCTGCTGCGATTTTACAATAATTATTTTCACTGAATAATTTAATAATCATGTTCTCAACTTTTAAATTCCCTGTTATTTTTTATCACCCAGATTAATAAGGTGGGCTCTTAAACTGCAGGAATATAATCTAATAATTAAACATACGCCGGGAAAAGAAAATGTTGTGGCAGATGCTTTAAGCAGAATTAACTTAGATGAAAATGGAAATATAATCAAAATAGCCATGCTGACATCCAAAGTATTAGATTCTCGTGAAACAGTAATAGCCGAACTCAAAAAAGATCCGGAGTTCAAAAATATATACAATTATTTGGCCGACCCTGAGAATTTCAGTCATCCGGATATTGTGCCGATAAGAAATAGGGCCGCAAATTACGAAATAATTGACGGACTGTTATTTTATACGAAAACGACTAATGAGAACTATGAATAGAGACCGGTTATCCCAGCTAGCATTAGATTGAATGTATTAGAGGAGTTGCACGATTGTGCCATTTCGGGCCATTTAGGTATAAGAAAAACTGTCCAAAGAGTTCGCGAGGCAGTTTTCTTTCCAGAACTGCAAAAGTTTACTAGGGCGTATGTCCAGTCGTGCCCAACATGTCAATTAAATAATTATGTTAATTTCCGCCCGGTCGGGTTCCTAAATAGTATTAAATCAGAATTCCCAAATCAAATAAAAGGCATCGATTTATTGGGACCTTATCCTAGAAGTAAAGTTAACAAAAGCCGATATCTTTTAGTTATAGTGGATCATTTTAGCAAATGGTTAGAGTTGATTCCGTTAAAACGGGCGTCTGAAAAAATTGTAGTAGATTCAATTCTAAATAGGTATATTTTAAAATACGGGGCGCCCCTAAAAGTTATTTCCTATAATGGTCCCCAGTTTGTTAGTAATAATTTTGAAGAAATGTGTGCAAAACTGGGCATACGTCATCTAAAGATGATCCCGTATCGTCCGCAGTCAAACATAGCGGAAAGGGTTAATAGAAATGTAGTGAAAATCATTCGAAGTTACGTTAACAATTACCACTCTACCTGGGATAGCCATATAAATGAATTTGCATTTGCCCTTAGGATCGCCAAACACGATACTACACAAAAAACACCCGCTGAACTATTTCTTGAAAGAAAAATTTTGACACCCTTAGATAAACTTTTCTTTGTCCAGGAAAGGGCAGAAAACTTTAAAATGAGTGACATTAAAAATTTGATACGAGAAGCGACAGGTAACATAGAAATGCCCAGAGAAAACAAAAATTATATTATGACCAAAAGAGAAGAGGGGTCAAGTACAATGTGGGAGATGAAGTATTAAAAATCAAGCATAACTTGTCAAATGTCCCAGAAGAAAAGGTGGGAAAATTTTTTCCGCGTTTTGAAGGCGTTTTTATCATTGAGAAAGTTACAAAAGCTGTTGTAATACTAAAAAAAAACGATGGGCAAAGAATTACTGCGAATGTGGACCAGATTAAACCTTTTTATAATCGAAACAAAATGGAGATATTTAAAGATTTTTTCCAGGATCCGAGGCAATCTAATATCGCGGAAGATGTACCTCAGCGAAAACAGCAGGAACCAGCTACAATGGCATCAAAAAGACAGAAAAAGAAAGCTCCCCCTCAACAAAGTAGAAGTAAGAACCAAAAATGTGGATTCAAAAGAAAGACTGACGATGCAGGCGCAGTTAATAAAAAATCAAAACAGAATGGGCAAGGAAAGCCTAAAGTAGCCAAGAGAACTGCGGAAACATCGGAGAGGTGCCTGAGAAGCAAGCAGCCTCGGTTGCAGGTGGAGAATCAACGTTCCGAATGCAGCAGGAACCAGGAGCAGCGAAGAACGAGGTCCCAGGAGCGAAGGGCCCAGCCGAGCAAACGCCCAGCAGATCACCTTCCTCTCCAGCGCAAGTACCCCAGAATGGAAAGAGGGAATTTCAAAAGGAAGAGGAATGAGCAACAAGCGGAAAATGGTCAACAACCAAAGTCAAGGAGACTGGCCCAAACTTCAACTTACCCAACTTTCAAGGATTGGGCCAAGAAAAGGATACCTAACCACAACAAGACAAGTAGTATTTCTTATTCCAAAGTTTAGTTCATTTTCGAGTGTACTGCAAGTTGCAGTGTCGATTTTACCTCAAGCGAGGTTGAGTTTTACGCCAAATGGGCGATAAGCACTCATCTTGAGAGAAAAATGTGTGTGTTTAAAAATTGTAATTCTGCAAAGACTTAAAATTACTTAATGTTTGTAAAGTAGATTCTGAAGCATTGTAAATAGATTAATTTTGTAAAAGCAATGAATTGCTCAAAAGAAAAATGTAAACTAAATAATTTTGTATGACGCTTTGTCGAAAGACTTCTAAAAGGTCCAGAATGAAAAATCGGAAAATTGAAGAACTCGATTTAGTCTATGGACTATTATTTCAGTGTAATGTGATATTTCAGGAAAGTACCTTGAGAAAGGAATAGGAAGCACTTGCTGTAAGCTTAGAAATTTAACCTACATTTGTATTTCATGATTGCTATGAAATTGTTAAAGTGTTATAAAAGGTGTTAAAATTTGAGTAATTTTAGAATGCAAGTGTTAAATAGGCTCTCCACCAAATACACTTAAAGTGTTAGACGTAAAGCTAGTGAGAACCTCAGGTTTAGCTGGTTATAGGGCCTCTTTTGAGGTCTCGTATGTCAAGTTCTAACTAATGTTAGTCGATCGTAGGTGGGAGATTTGAACACCCCCGAACACAGAAAACCCGCAATGGTGGTTTGCTTTTCATCCAACACCGGTGAGAGAGCATTGGAAGAATTTAATTGTGCTTGAATGATAATGTGTGTGTGCGAATTTACACGGGTAAGAATAAATAATGTTACCTAGAAATTACTGTTATTATGTTGTACTAAAATTCCTTTCCTTCCAGAAAGGAGTAAGACTTGGATGAAAAAAAATTTTTTTGAAGACTTATGTACCAAGCAAGTTTCGTCTGTAAATATTTTTCGCCAACGGATATTGGCTTGTAAGGGTTGGCGTAAGTTTAGAAGAGTTAAATTTTGACCATTTCTTTAGAGTTGCAAGTTTCAACATGGTCCGTTTGGACAACAGTAGTTTTTCTGGCGGGAAGTATGTAAGGTTTTAGTTAAATTAACAAAGTTTTATTTTAATTTAAATCTTTCTATCTCTTCTCATGTTTCAACTTCCCGTCAGAAGAAGCGCGCCTTTTCAGCTTATGCTAATTTGAAATAGAGCCAAGTTATATTTAAACCAGAGGTAGAAACCTCTCAGTGTGAGAGAGCTTTTAGTCTCAGATCGCGGTCATTCTATTCGACGTTCGCCTGACCAGCTAGCAGCTAAATTCTAAGCCATAGTGCTTGCTACTTGATTGCTTATTGAAATAGATCCAAGTGCGCTAGTATTAGTAAATCTTGCTACGCACCATTTAGTTAGAGGCCAACTCTGCGTAGAGCTCTGTGAGCAAAGATTAATTCAATTTGTATTTAGCTTTAGTTAAATTTATCTGATTGTTCATTTAGACCCAAATGTGGTCTTTTACTTTCTGTATCCCTACCGAGTTGGGAAGTGATTTGTAAATAATATTGATTTAATAAAAGAGGATTTTAAATCCCTTTCAAGTGCAGTTATTCTACAACATAAGCACAGTATCTACTAACAGAACATAGCTGCATTCAGCTCCCTGTTCCAGATCAGGACTTAGAGACTTTTCAGCTGTTCACGAAGATGTTTGCCAAGAATATGCACAGAACACTCAGTCCTGACAGGTTTTCTATTTCATCATTTAATATCTTCCAAACAAGTACCTCGGAGACTACTAAGGGTGTATTTTCCTTGCTCATTTGAGCGGTTTCATACATTTGTCATTATTTTCAGTACCTTGCAAAGCAGAGGTTTCCATTCTATCATTATTTAACTGCTGATCATCACTTAGTAGCTGAAATTTCTTACTTTTTGCGACGTCTACAATAGATGAGTCTGTAGCTATTCTTTTGCGAGTTTTTCTGGAGAAAACGCATCCTTGGTCGCTTTTTGTGGCGTTATTTGTTGGTCAATTAGCAGTTTGAGTTATCAAAGCATTGATTTGATTTATTTGAGTAACAGTCATTTATGTCTGCTGTTTTTGAATATCCAGCTCAGCAATTCTTTACGAGATTGATGTTTCAACTTATATGCATGTATTATGTAAGACTCTCTTGCCTTCAGATGCCATGCTGAAGTGGATCATATGCATTGAGATCCAGCAATGCTAACGTTTTTTTCCCATTCATCCTGATATTTTATTTGTAAAATATTAGAGTCTAGGGTTGGTAATTTAATCAAATGATCAAAAGCCGTGCCTATTAGAGGCCCCATAATAAGGGATAAGAGATTTGAGGCAGTACGTGAAACAAATCACAAAATTAATAAAATTCTTATATTTCACGAAATAAATCCAGTCATCATATCGTAAGTAAGAAAACGGATGTGGTCAAATTAAAAAAAAAAGAATTCTGTATTTAATATCATATTGTTTTTTAAAAAATCTTCTTGGATTTTCATATATAGATAATTTTATTTATAAAATGCTTTATCCTTTTAATGTCCTATTGTTACGAAAACTTTTGCTTAAGTTCTTTAACTTTAGCGACTTTTTATTCAATACCTTTTGTAAATCGTTTCCGTTATTTCTTATGATGAATGTAATGGGAATAACAAAGAATTCTTTGGCATCAGCTGCTAACTGCTGACATTTTAAATTTATGGATAAAGTAACCATCTAAGTCAGCCAGTATGAATTGAAAGTAGTATTTCTATCGTTTTATTTAGTAGAACTTCTTTCAAGTTGATTTCAGTTGATTTATGAAATAACGTTTCTTTAGAATAGAAAAATTATAAATGTTGTTTGTACTGCAGATTTGCTCAAATCAGATAGTAATTTAAAAATCTTACACGATAAAAAAAGTTTTACTTCATGTTTAGTAACATGATAGTTAATAGCAATACTTCTTTCACAGAGATTACAAAATAACTACCTACAAGGGGTAGCGCTATTTAATCTTTTGTTTTAATTTTAAATTGAGGGAAATTTTTAACGCTACTGAATAATAACAATTTTTTGCCTGTTTCTTTCTACAATAAAAATTAGCTAAATTGCAATTTATCCATTTGTCCATTATAAGAAATTCTGTTTTCGCAAAAGTATCCCAAAGATTGCTAAAATATTAGTTTGATAAAAAATCTGTTCTTGTTTTGCAAATTATTTTTTTCAAGTTAATATTTGTTGCAAGTAAGAAAATAGATAAAAAAACCACGAGGGCACAAACACCAAATAATATTCAACATTTATAAACAAAAACCAAAGGAGAACTTATTCAGAACCTTCAACGATCACAAAATAATTTTTCTGTCAAAAGTTTGTCAATTAAATTCACGCGCTATCCTTAAATCCAACATAAATCCGATAATCTACCAAGAGCTTCTCAGAGCTGCTTTTCTGCTCTCTATTCTTAATACTTTCACAAATGGTTTAATAAAATACCGCTCTACTATTGCAGTTATATTGAAAATAATGCACGACCTTCTCTGGCAGTTGAATAAGACATCATCATTTTTAATACTTTTAGCACAACTCTGAAACAATTTGGGTTATCACGAGAGATTTGCTGTAATGTTAACATACAAAAGAGTTGTAAGGAGGCTAGGACAAAGTTGAGATAAACTGAGATTTCATAAAAATATCCTCCCCCCCCTTAAATGGACAGTGAACTGAATATAGTATCAATAGCATAGATTTTTAGATTTTGTTACGAATAAACGCACAAATTTTAACATTGAGAGAAATAAATCATCTAATGGAATAGCTCCCCCTCACCAAATGATGACCAAATTATTATAAAATAAAGTATAACTCCAACTGTAATTTTTGATAAACAATTTATATAAATGATAAATGAAAGCTTGTTGCCAATCACAAAATATGAATTAATTATTCAGGGCAATTCGAAGTAACTAAGTAATTTTAAGCAGATTTGGTTTTGAAACTTACAAAAGAGATGTGATGCGTGGTGCGTTAAATAAAAGAAATACTACTCTTTACTTACAATTGCTATTTCCTTTTTCCATAAGCAACGCCAAGAGGATAATCCATTTCATGCCAGTAGAATAAGATTTTTAATATCTCTGTAGCAAAACCAATGTGGATTTTCGGTTCCCATCGGCATATGGAGTGCGAATATTCCATACTTAATGAGCTCGAAAAGGCTGCATGACATATGATATGGTGATGGATTTCTCGAACGTAATGCAACTGCTCCAGAGTGGAGTCAAGAAAGCAAAACATTCACCATTAGTATTTTGGCGATACCCTAAACTTAAAAATGATTAACTTTCATACGGATAATGTTAACTTACTTTGAAAAGAACAGAAGTTACACCTCTGAAATCATCTCAATCATATTGAATAATGCTATGTAATATAGATATTCTGTTTTCAAAATGTATTTATCATTCTGCCAATATATCATATCTTTGTGCTGTTTTAGTTAAAAATCATTGTATCATTTAAGTATTCCATGATAGGGAAAATTTTGTTCGAAATTTTCCTTTGCATTCGTTTTAAAAACACAAACTTGCGGAAAAAAACGCGTTCTTTTGTGGTCCATTAATTGCGAATATGATAATGATGTCGTATTTCAATACTAAAAGTAATAACAGACGTAAACATAAGTAAAAACTCTATGAGATACGCAGCCAGAATTATTTTTAAAATAACACAATAATTAACATTACATTTCTGGAAATTTGAACATGGTATTACTATTAGGTTTTGAATTTTTAAGTAATTACTCTTGCAGTGCTTTCTCATCTAATTTAACGTCTGTAGTTTAGTTAATAATAGTTTCAAACCGTTCATCTGAATACGAGAGTTTCATCCCCTATTTCAAGGTGGCCTTCGTTTAATAAGGAAATAACTACGGTTTTGTAGAATGAATTAGAGACTGGCGTAATTTTACAGAAATTTTGGATTTTAAGGTACTATTAAAATATGATAGAGAAAACAATTTCTTTTCTCTTTCTAAAATCTGAGATACCTCAGTTTTACATATTTTCTGTGAATCATAAAGTAAAACAAACGTAAATGTGGCATAACTTTTAGAGAAATCTGCCATTGCGGGTTATTAACAATATTCATTCAGAATTTTGAGTATTTTGCCCAGAACGTTTTATGAATATTCGACTGTTTTTTAAGTTGTATAGTGAGCATTTGAGCATAACAGGAATGGTCTGGTCCTGCGATCTTATAATACATAAAATCTTATCCTTTGTGATTATATTTCAGATGCATGATAAATTTGAAATCTTTAATGGTTATTTCAAGAAAAAATTATCTCATTTTAATTGAAAATCGTGAAGGTCAAACATAAGAATCTCCGAGCAAACAGTAGAAGGACTTTAGGATAAACATGATACTATGATATGTGAGAATTCTTAAATTTCAATTAAAACTGATTATTTCAATAAGAAATATGCTAAATTTTTACTGTAGAAATAAGAGACTAATCATAAATAAATAAACGTCAATAGTTGAAAGTTATATTTTCAATGAGATTTCAAATTCATAACAAATTTGATGTTTTTGAAAACTCTGAATAGCTCTTTTCCTGCAAAGCAGGGATATATAGTTGGTGGAGTTCTACATATTTAACTGATGAAAAAATTGTTAGTATTGTAAAGTAGAAATCTGTACATATCTAGCATATGAATTTTTTATGGCATATTTTAATCATATCAAATTCAAGCTTTTCTAGCTAGCGAGAGTAAGTGTATGAAACAGAGACTATAACTATCTCTCAAACTGATCTCCAGTAATAGATGAGTGACATCCGTTAAAAAAGCAAAAGTAATCTATATTCGAGGTATACTCGTATGTGAGACTGTGAAAAATAATACACAGATGAAGCTGAGATTGAGACTTTTTTTGCAATGATACTTGGATACCTGTTTGTTAGGCTGGCCTCAGCGCGATTTCTATCACGCTCTTACCAGCACCTTAATAATCCCTGTGTAGGGCAAACCTCTCATGAAGAATTTCGGGTTGTAAACTCTGTAAGTAATGGCAATTAATTATAAATGAGGCCCATACCTGACATACTTATATTCTGCATCAAAAAAAATATCCTAATGGATATTTTGTTTTCGTAAATCAAGTAAAACTTCGAAATTCGAAATAATAACTTAGCCTTTGTACTAGATTTAATATGACACGTCATAAATTTTGAAATAACAATCCTAATAGATACATTAGATAAATCGTAGATTTGAAAAAAAAAGTAAAGTAAAATAAAATGAAACAAAATTGATGGTTATTGCGTAGGAGAAAAACAAAACATAAATCCGGAACACCACGTAGCGCAGAAATAAAAATCAAATTCCTTCTTCTCAAAATAAAATCATCTAAATTTCAAAATAAAATATTAAAATAAAAGAGAAAATCCTGAACAGCACTTTAAGTCATAAATTGTGCGATGCACTCTTTTTGACTTTGTATTTATTCATTTACCGGCAGTTCTTCCCAGATTCACTTATCTTATTTACTTCAAACTTGCTGACGTCATAATTCAACCCTTTACTTAAAATAAAAAAAAGACGTAAGAAGTAAGTAAACAAGGGAAAGAATCTTGACGAGACCATTTCAAGAAAGTAACAAAAGGAAAAAAAAATCATTTTTAAATCGAAGTTGTAGTTGGAGTTGCTTGAACAAACTTTGGGACAACGTTCCACCCCTCAACTTTTTTCTTTTTAAAGCCGCAGCGAAATCGTACAAAAAATCGATCTTAATCTAATTTTCTACTTCAAGGAAGCAGAGAATGGCTTAGAAAATGTTATTTTGTGAAGTTTCTAGCCTGAGCGAAAACCCTTCCTCTTCTGGCAGTTTAGCTAGCTCATCTTTTTCAATTACTGTTGAACAGGGACTGACTTTGAAATGAGTTTCTGGCCTTTCATCATGGGAAGTGTGTTTTGTATTCGAAGAAGAGCTTCTACAAAAACATAAGCATACCATTTGTCTGCAAGATTTTGAAATTACTTCAGCGTATTGCACTTGAAATATCATTTCAAGTAAAACCTAAAAAAAGACATTTAATAATCAAATATTTAGTGATAATTATTAGAACGCGAATCATCACTCTAAATGAGATAAATATTGCTTGAGGGAAACGTATAATTCTGTCTATTAGCAACAATTATTTGATGATTAAAATCACTTATTCGAAAAACAGCATTTTTTTAAAAAGCGTTTTAGAAATTCAACTGACATTTTTAAAAAAAGATGATTCTAAAATATTTTTCAGTTGTTAGAATCTGATGAATTATCAGAGTAACATTCCATATTGTTGGCCAAAGACTTTTCTCTTATCATACCAAACGGACCATAATGGTATCTAATTCGTCATTTGGCTTAGTAACTTAAACTGTTTAATAGCATGACAAAACCTAGCAAAATGCTACAACCTTTAGATAAGTTAAAGTTATAAAAATAACAAAATAACAAAATAAACGAGTAAGCTAAACTGGATTTATGAATAATTAAGACAGTTAAAAACCGATATTCAATTAAATCGCAGAATAAAAAAGATTGTTTGCATCTCCCAAATGAAAATCACGTGATATATGATGGAAAATTAAGATTATCATATTAGTTTAGGATTACGTAAAATAAATTACAGTAGAAGCCAGCGCAGTTTTCAGTAAAAATTAAAATACTTCCTCCAAATTCTACTCTTTCCATTTTATTCACACAATTACACACTTCGATGTCGATTTATGGAGAATGATTTAAAAAAGGGGAGATTTTAGAGTTTTTAAAAATTCGGTGTACCAATAATAATTTAATTAACTCTAGATTTGAGATTTTTACTTACCATTTTTACAATAACCTTATAAATTATATTTTAATTTGCCGTATATGCTTCATTTGCTGAACTAGGAGATATTTGTATGAATTTGACTTTTAAAACAAATTTTATTTATCACTAATTTTGTACATGTATAATGCACAAATATTCTTTCTCAAAAAAGTGGTACAAATGCAATGGTAACGTAAAAAAGGTAATATATCAAATAAGAAATTATAAACCGTAACAATGAGTTGAATTATACAGTCTTTTACACTTGCTTATTCAAACCTGTAATACCTATTTTGAATATCAGTGGTACTGATAACAATTTTTTTAAAAACGTTTTTAAAAATTGTACCATTCAAAATAAAGATCTCGACATGTTTTGCAACAATGACTGTGTAAAAAGAAATAATTAAATATACTGTAGTGTGCTTTTGTCACCTAAATTTCACCCTTGGTCGGAGTCAATATTTCGCTGACAGCAATAATGCTTTATTCATCACTGATGACATTTTTCTTGCCGCGATATAACAAGCAAAGAGCAACCATGTTCCTTTTGCAAAATAGAGGTTAATAAATTTCAAAAATTATTTCTTATTCTTGTACACAATGGCGACTGGTAAGATCAAAACTGGATTAATTCTGCCAATTGTGTGGTGTTTTTAGATCACGAAGCATATCATAGTGAAACCGTATTTTATGGAATACTTAGAATCATTATCGTGTTGTAATGATAATAATTATGATATGATCTTTAATCTCGAGCTTGAAAACAGACGCGAGAACTAAAAATAACCCAAAGCGAAAGCATTATGCTATAGTACCGTAGCGTAACGCAGCAGCCTGACTATAGATGTTCGTAATTTTAAAAGTATAGCAGATTAAAATGCCTTTCTATTTTCACATCTCAGTTATAAGTTAATAATTAGTACATAAATTTAAGCACACGTAATGAACTAACACTTATATAAATTCAATTTCAGAATCAATAAAGTCAATGTGCTTGAAAACTTTGCTTTTACTTTAAGGGTGCATTTTTATTCGTAACTCGTATTAATTGGAACATTTGTTTCCTTTGAATGTTTACGTGCAACTCATGCTAAACAGAAGAGCGAGAGAGAGAAAGATGGAAATTAAATCAAATAAAATGGAACATTTAATTTCCATTTACGCTTTCTCTATGTAAGATTAAAATAATCGATTGTATTCAAAAGCTCACTGCAGATATTAAAGTGTAGTAAATGTTGTTAATATCAAAAGCTGGTATAAAGCAGCAGCATAAAAATTAAATATAAAAATGCAATCGCAAATAAATTAAAATTTGCTATAACAATGAAAATAATTAGTTCTTAGGATTGTTTATAATGCACTGTCTTTGAATGCAAACGTATTTATAGATTCTCTAAAATACGGTTTTTACTAATTCTATAACAAGTCAGGAAAATATGAAATGAAGCTCAATTAAATAGAATAAATTCATAATATTGATATTAAAGAAAGCGAAATGCTTCAAGTTTTGATTTTTGGCGCAATGTTTCTATATCATATATCAAAACTAAAAGTAATGACAAAATGTTACAGCAGAATATAGATTATAATCTTTTATTGTTGATTTAATTTCGTTTTATTAGCCATGAGGAAAACTTTAAGTCATCCGTATATTAATTTTCTTCAGGTTTCTTTGCATCTAAATCAATAACGTGTAAGAATTTAGGCTGCATGGGCATTTATCATAAAAATCTTTCAAGAGATTTAACAATAAGCTGTTAAACAAAAGAAGAATTTGAGCCATTTGAAAAATTAATTTAGTTTACAGGAAGTTTTATTGAAATTTTTCTGCTAAGTGGGATTGATAAAAGACGTTTCTATCCTATATATCGCCAAGTTAACGTCAGCGGGCTGAAGAAGTGCAGACACGAAACAGGGTTTTTGAACTTACATGAACACTTGAAGTTTCAATTATTAAGCTGCTGGAATTCCAGCTGTCTGTATACAACTATGGTGGGCTTTCGTGAGGTTAGAAGTTTAAGTTTTTGAAAGAGAGAATTTCGAAACTTCGGAGTGCTTGGCGACTTCCTTTTCTTCAGCCTTCACGACATCTTTAAGAAAAAATCAATAAATGAACTTCAGTCAATTTAATGAGTTTGTGATTTTTTTAAATTCTACTGATGTATTAAAACAACAACCTAAAATCAGACAGAGAGCATTACTTATCTGTATGCTGTCTTCTAAATCAAATGTCAAAACTAATGATATTGAAAAAATGTTGTAGCAAATGTTTAAATTTTAATAATTTGTTTCTTACTTTAAGCCTTATTTGAATGATAATATGCAAAATTCTAAATCGAATGCTTGAATAAAATAATGTAAGTTATAAAAATAAAAGAATTTAGGCAGTAGGCTTATGAAGCTGACAACTTTTCTGGAGCACATATTACTGATAGCTGTAGAAATGGCAGAAATTTCTAACCATATCGGGGAATGTTTTAAGGAATATTTTTCATGTAACTCAAATATTAATTTTGACTCAATTTTTTCATATAATTTTATTTTAAATTTTTTTGTCTATTAATGCAAATGTATCCGTACTTAGAAACGAAATACAGAAAAAACTTACAGAATTTTAAACCTGAAATATTTTTAGGTGAATTCGTCATAAACTATCCAAAACGTATTGACATTTTTTCGAAAGTTCACACCTTTATTACGTTAAGATACGGAAGGTCACAGAATATATTGTAAAATTATGTCTCAAGTCTAGTGTGATTAAAGACACATTAAGAATGTAGCGACTGGAATTTATAACATTGTAAATATTTCTCGTCTGATTAGGATATTGATAGTTTTAATATGATAAGCAAACGATAATTCAAAGGTACTGAAATCAATGTTGGATATTTCAGTGTATAGTATGGTTCTGACGATGATAATAATTTGTCAAAGATCCTTTGCAACTATACACTAATCCAAAATAGGAAAACCGATTATCAGTAATTATATGGGTTAATAAATAAGGTTAATTGCCACTTAAAATGCTATAAACGTCTGTTTACAGATTTATTTAGTTTACTGATTACATGTTCGTCGGAATACATGTTTCTCATTATTAAAATACACGATATCTGATAAATTTGGACACATTTAAAAAAATCGTACAAAACTAGCACTTTGGAATGTCAGATGGCGGTTTGTGCATAAAGTCTTTCAACGTGTGGAGGGTTTTGGGCAGAATAATAAATTTTATCTCAAACTTTCATCGATAAATCTATAAATTAAAAGGAGAAAAACTGAGCTTTTACAATTTTATTCATTTTTATAATACTCTTTATAATATAACACAGTCTATCCTAAGCATTTGCTGCGTACCGTCTTTTAAAGGAATTAAACTTACATTCGAGGGACGATTACAACCTAGCTTCCAGATGAATATATGTAGCAAGAAAAGTTTCGTGTACTACCAAGTCATATTAAAATTTTGGTTGTACACGAAATAGGCATGGTAATACAGGAAACTAGCTAATTAGTAAAACACTACTTGGTTATACCCGAAAACGTTTCGTGTATTAACAAGTAGTCATGCGTAGTCTTAATTAAGTTGCTTAGCAAATTATCTAACTATAAATTCAAATTACCAGCGTTTTGTCACTTATTCCTGAAAACATCGTAATCACATTACAGTACTATTAGAGAATATGGGAGTCCAAGGCACTCTCACCAAGAAAAAAAATCGGCAACTATCTTTCATTTCGAAAACCAAACTTTTATTAAACTTATATTATGAATGCTCATTTCTTTTTAAATGTGTATTGCATGCTCGCAGTGATTTCATATCATAGAAGTGTCATAGAATTCGTATCACATGTGTTTTAGTAATAATTGTTATCAGAAAACTATTATTGAGTACTTAGATTTCGTTAAACATTAATGAGAATGATTTTTGGGTAAATTATATTGCAGAATTAGATTTACTTAAGGTAATTTCTTGTTTATCTTTCTGCAAGTTTCAGGCGTTCGCTCGTTTTCAATTATATGAAACATGAGATGTCTACAAAAAGTGCAACAATGCCTCAATGACACCATAATGTACGAGCTGACCGTCGATGTGATTACCATCTCAACAAATCTCTCTTACAAAAAATAATCGGCACATCGTTAGTAGTGCAACATCAAAAGTGCAGATGTGAGATAATAAGTATTTACGGAAAGGAATTGCGGACGATGTCGATAGATTAACTTCGGATCCATTTTCATGCACGTGGTAGTTGCGCAACCAGTTGATGGAGTAATAATGTTCTTGTATATATATTAACCAAGAAGATGATTAAATTTATGGTAAGTGAAACGTTTTTTATGCATTTCGCTTTCTAGGGTTATTTGGAATGTACTAAATTTTAATGTAGGCCAGCAATTATTGGGAATACGTGACTCTCTTTTTGACTGAGGAATGTTTTGAATGTGAAGGCCTAGATTATCAAGATTTGTATTACCAAAGACGTTTGAAGTTCTCGTAGTGAATTGTCTAACCAGATGATAAGCATTGAAATATGTTCGTTTATTTCTTTTCTTCGTCTAACAGGTGGTTTAAATGTCTTTTTAGAATTGTATCTCTTTGTTTCCCACGGAAAGCTGATTAGCTACCTCGTGTTCAATGTCTTAGGTTTCTGTGGAATGATTACCTTTGCATTCAATACAGGAAAACCGAATATCAAATAGCAAGTATTTTATTAAAAACGTTGCTGATATTTTAAAATATTAACATATTTTTAACTACATTGTTTTTAAATATTTCTTTCATAATAATGATAAGCAGTGTATTATTATAAACTGGAAGACAAAGACTTAAGGATAGTTAGGCAACAAATCTTTAACAGCGAAACTGTATCTTTGCCTTGGTTAACCAGCACATCTTTGAGTTAGTAAAAAAGAATAATGAAACATAAAAGGTACAGGAGGAATTGATAGTTCGAGATTTAATATTAATAATCCTTTTCTTTGTGAGGAATGTTTTAAAAAATCTTTCGAATATTCATTTTGTTTAATGAATATTGTTGTATTAAAAAATCTTAGTTTATATTCAGACAAAAATATAAAAGATGAAGAAAAATCACGGAGTCAAAAAATAAATCTTATAAAAATTTCCAGGTAAAAGTTTGCTTTGAATAGCATAATACAGAAAGACCGACGAATTACACGATTTCTACCTGAAGCATAAATGTTGAAATCAAGCGCATAGTTTTTATTAGCATTCCCAAAGTTATCAATGAATGGTTTTGAAATATTTATTGAAATATTTATTTAGATCTTCTCAGAGCATAACAAAAAAAATATGAAACTGCGGAGAAGCATTGATCATAAGATAATAATTTAACAAGAGTATGCAAAAAAGAAGCAACATAATGATAAAAAATATATTGTTGCGTGCGTATGGGTTTGCAATAGATTGAATGCCCGCAGGCCCGATGGTAGGTTGATAAAATTTATTTCTATGAAAGGAAACACTTCAGAGATCTGGAACTTTTCAGAGAAATAGTTGCGCAACTCTTCACAATATATCACAGAGTACAAACAGTAGTTACACTTCAAATTTCTAGGAACGTTAAACACAACGCAATGCAAAGCACATGTAAAGACCGAAGCTAAACCTGAGATAGTACTCCTAATCACGCAGAGCTAACATCTGACAACAACAACTAGTACAACAACTCAGAGCAGGTGCTCTCTCCGGCCTTGTATAGTTTTTTCCCGGTCGCCGAAATGTTTCTAGTACTTTCTGCTTCTCAAAATTACTGGAAGGCAATATGAGGGTCGAATTATGGTTACAGCTAATATAATGATCAATTACAATACCTATTACGGTGATACAGGGACCGGAGCAAAATGTCTCTAAATGGTGACCACGTTTGGTGACTTTTGGTGGTTTCTCGCCAAATTTGGCGACAAAAATAAGCCGCCAGAACCGTTGCCAGCTTGACGATATCTTAAAAAATTACAGAGATACCCATTTCTCAATGTTAAATGGACTTGCCTCTGTAATTTTTTCCGTCATAGCTTGTTTCTTTTAGATTTTCATATGACATTATACAAAAGAAATACAGCAATTTTACATACAATCACACTGAAATCATCTATCTATGTGCAAAATTCGTAGCAGTATTATGTGACGCCAACTACCTATGAAATAGTGAAAGGGAATGAATGAAATTTGTAAAAAGTTAAATCAAATAAAATATCGAATGCATATAATTTGCTTATTCTTCCGAAATGAACATATTAAACTTTGCAGGTAATACAAGTGTTCTCAATCAAGGGAGAATTTTCTCCTCCCGAGAGGGATTTAATGATTTCAATAAGCGAAATACAGTTAGCTTTTTTAGCTGTTAAGCATTTAATTTTATTTTATGAATGTATAAACTTCTTTTATTAATGCTTTGGTGTCTATCAACGCTTTCTATACATTTTGTCGTTTAATTTATCAAAGACTTTCAAAATCCTCTAAATCTAAATAAGTGCATGAATATAGTTTTAAAGTTTGGGAAAGGAAGGAGAAAGAAAGATTTTCTAGGAGCGCATGGGGCAAAATAGGTTGAGAAATGTTGATATTATATGAATTTTAATACATGACGCAATGATTCACTCTCATATTCTTCTTTTGTTTCCTCCAAGTTGTTCTTATTTGTTATTTCATTTTATTTGTTTTGCATTTCTTTGTTCATATTAATATTCACAAAAATGTTCACATTCGCATTTAAATTCAAAGAACTTATCTCTTAATAATCATAGATACCTGAAGTGCCTGCTTTTTAATCAACAGAATTTTCAGTCTCACTCTTAGAACGTAACGCAATTGATTTACAATTTTCTGTTAAGAAAATATATGATTTGCCTACTAATTAGTTCTATTGCAAGGACCTGCCATCTGAACCAGCGATATTCCTGTCCGAAGTTATTAAGATGCTCCTATCAACTGAGATATTTCATACTGTAACGAGTTTCCTATATCATATACTTAACGTATAAATTTTTACATCTGATTTTCACAACAAGCTGACTTGTGAAAGCAAGAGTTGATTCAACTTTTAGGCATCTCTTCTTCTTGGATCTGGGATAATCCAAGTACCCATATTTCGTCGGTCTTTACTTAGTCAAGATTCCCTGTATAAACCTGAGTTCCATTTGAGGCATGAACCCAGCACTTTCATGCTTTAGAGGAGGGATCCATCAATGCTCCATCACCGAAGGCAATAAAGTAATATCACTTTGGATATATTCTGGTTAAAATTAAACTCAAATCCATAAGCTCAAATATGTTGCTTTAACAGCATTGTGATTTATATATGCAATCGGAAATGTAGCGGTTAATCACTAAATAAATTAATTTAATGAATTGAGTAAATATATATATAATTAACAAAATGTATTTTTTAATATCTAGTAATTTTATTTTAGTTGTATGAATTCTTATAATAACCGAAACAAGTTAAAGATATTAAGATTAGAAGAGGATAAAATCTTCAGTATTAGGTCAGAGAAAAAATAAATCCGGTAGGAAAAGCAAACTCCTCCTACAGGGTTGCAGCTCAAAAAATTTCTATTATTCAGAATCGAAAAATTTGAAATATTACGAAGGATTTTGCTTTAACCGTTTTATAAAAACAAGTAATTCCGGTTGGAAGTGCATTTTAGAATATTTAAAATTTACGAAGGCTAAAAAAGGCCGCAAATTAAGAAAAATATTTTAAATTAAAATAAAACAGGGAAACTATAATTTAATTAAATTTATAATTTAATTCAATTGCAATAAAACCATGGTTATATCGCAATTGCCCAACTGAATACCATTGTGACTTTAATGTACATTTTGAAAAATTAAAAAATATCAGTAAAACTACACTTTACTTTAAATTTAGCATATTAATTTCATATTTATCAATTCAATTATATTGCTATTTTTACGTCGTTATTAGGAAAAAAAAAGCACTTGTATTTCCTCGAAATAATATTTGTTTCGTTGCGTTTTGAGAATATGTAACATATATATATTTTGTTACAACACTCTGGCAGTATATTTAGAAGAATAGAAGTTGTATCTCCTTCATACTTTAGCACTTGAAACTTCTAAAGTTTGAAAACTTCAAATCTAACAGTTTTATCTAAAAAAACACAGTAATATACTTTTTAAATGTATGGTCAGAAAAATTATGACCTTATATATAGACGTTGAAAACAAAAACCTTGTTTGGATCCTGGGAACAAAGTTATATATCTAATTTCACTTTACGATTTTTGCTCTTGCTTCTCAGTTTCTTTTTTATAGACCTTCTTTTTCGGGTTCTTGTCTAAAAGTTTTGCATCCGTATCCAAGAGATTTCCTGTTTTTATTCTTTTCGGATTCGAAACAGTAGTCACAAGTCCAAACAATACGGGAAAAAAAGAATACTGAATCGAAACTAAAACCATTTTCTCAAGTTACAAGAAAATTTAAGGTTTTATTTGTTAAAGAAAAATATAAGGAAAAAATACAACAATATTGTTTTCTTACTTTTTAAGCAACTGTTTTACTCAGCTTGAAAAAACTAAATGGTTCACAGCTGCAGTACTACGTTATAAAACGAAATTGTTTATTATATTTTGAAGTTTTATAATTTAAAAATATTTCTTAAAATGTTTTAAACAGAGTTTCATAAAAAAGATGGCAGGTACCCAAAACTGTAATTTGAAAACGAAACCCTTTTAAAGAGGCTATATATGTATCTATATCTATCTATATATATACATTTATAGATATATACCGTTTCATTAACAAAATTTAGTTAGCTCTTCGACCTCCATCCGATGAGACTTGCAAAAACAGGTAAAGCTGATGATAAACAAAAATGCCCGGTTGTTATGCTAACAAATGCGAAATAATTAATAAAAATATAAAAATGCATAAGAAAAGACACGAAAGGAAAATTCAACTAATATTCCAGAAACTCCCGCAATGGAGGAAAAGTGCTTTTTTGAGGGCGAATTATATTTAGACAGCTAACAAAAAAACTCAAGCATCTCAGTTTGTTATTCAGACGTTTTATTTCGATGGAAAGAAAATAACTTTTATTAATAAATACTTAGTACTCGGAATATCTCCAGCTTATGTCTCACTGGAGAACAATCCAAATCTAAATAGATAATTGTTGAGGCTAGATAAGTTTGTTTCTCAGTTCTTAATTTGACGCAGCACAGACAAAAGGTCCATTGAATCTTCGAAGCATTCCAGCAGTTTACATTCCAGTTATGTAATTTGCTCTTTATCATCTGTTGTTTATTTTAGAACGTAAGGCTACATAAACCTGTTAAAACCAGATTACTTTTAATTTGAACTGTCAAGAAAAATAACATCAAATTAGTGAGTCAAAAGTTTTCATCTTTAGTCTTTCATCATAAATACATTTTTCATTCATTAAATTATATACAAAAATGATTAAATGCAAATAATTTAGGCTTCGTTTATAATAAAAAGCATAAATATTAGCATGCTGGGAGAGAGTGAAATGAGAAAATATCTTTATCTCGAAACCGACTTTAAGTACTCGTGATCATAAGATGAATTAAGTCAACTACAGTTTGAGTAAAAAGGGTTATTGAAAATTACTAAAGTGCTGATGTATATCAAAGATTTCAGTACCAAATTGTGTAACTATTCTGAAGTGTTAAATATAAATGCATCTGCTAGCAAATTGTGTCCTTTTAGTGCATATCCTCCTTCGCTGCTAAACCTCTTACCATAAACTAGCCGACATGTTTCCATCTTTAGATAAATGTATTTAGTTTGCATGGCAAGGACAGATCTAGCGGATATGGCACAAGCGGAATGTTATTAATCTGCTCCGATAATGGGGCTTTTGGTCGAAAAGCTAACTATACACAGAGGATGGCTGCCCCATTATCGGTGGAAAGGTAAGAGAAAAGTATACAAATTATTTCTTTCAATGTTTTTGGATGCATTTAACTGCATTAAAATACGTAATAGTTACTTTTGATATATCCTATATTAGAAATAATATTGTAATACGTCAAGTTGTAAATTTAACTTCTGACCAGCGGTATTCAAGTTATTTTTGTCTTATAGTATTCTATTACTATTTCTACGTCATTGGACTTTTCGAAAAGATGTAACGTTTTAAATTTAGATTCTAGTGAGAGTAAAATCCTATCATCTGGGTAATTATGTTCGACACACATAAAGTCTTACCATAAATGTTAAGAAGAAATATATAAAGGCGAAAAAGATTAGAAAACATAACAGTTTGTTTAATTCCAGGTGAGTAATGAATTATTTCTAATGAGGATATTGTGGATTTTGTAAATCACGTAAAATCAGTAGGTCTGTCCTCTGCTAACAGATATACTTTAGGACTCGTATCCAAGAGCATCAGTTTGCTTCGCAAATAATTTATTTTATGGTTAAATTTGAGTTATATTTTACATTTTAGTTTCTTTGTGTTAGAGAGAAGAAAACAACACTCTTAAAAATCTGTAGAGTTTAGAGAGAAAACGTAAACTGGAATTTTACAAACGAACTTTATCCGTTTTATGAAGATACTTCCGGATAATACTGACAATATTTCAGGAGATCCTGAAATCAAATACCCAAATTATTTATAAAACAATATAAAGTAATATAATTTTTCATTTTGTGATTTAAAAGTTGAAATTGTTGTTAATAACAAAATAAGGTTAAAATATATAGTAGAATACATCACAAGGTTAAAATATATAGTATGATTGCATAAAAATGCATTTATTCATGCATTTTTATGTATTCATACTATATACTTTAACCTTGTGATTTTCCAGCTTCACCTATATGAGATTAATTTAAAATTTAAAAACGGTAATTTTAATAAAAATTAAAAAATTTTAATTATTGACTTGTGTTACATTCTTTATATGATATTAAAAGATTACTGATCTAATAAAATCGTTTTAGAATAGCATGCAGCATTTTTAAACAGTACCGAAATAAATGAAATTAGAGAATCATTTACTAAATACAATAATGCTGAAAATGTTTCTAAACTCGATTGGATATGGAACAGCAGGTGTTATTCAAAAGTAGCAAGTATAGTATGCATGGTGTCCGTCGAAAATATTGCGGTCGAAAGCGCTGCGAAGAAAATAAAAGGGCAATAAAGCAAGGGAAATATGTCGTAGTACAAAGCATCATGGGAGAAAAGAAAGCAAGGAGAGAATATTGCAATTCCAAAGCATTATTATAGAGAATAAATAAGTCGCTTTGAAAATTTCGCACTTTCAAAATATCGTCACGGAAAAAAAATAAAAATATGAAAGCTTTCAGGTTTTATATTACTCCCAAAGGAACGTTTCTTTAACGTTTTGTGTGTTACATTTATTTATTAAATATTATGGTCTTTGCACTTAAACCATAAAATTCAATTCAACAACAATATCGCAAAATAATGTAAAAAGAGCATGTCTTTAGAGTTTCCGATACACAGTCTCTTGCGCTGGGAGATAAAACTGTTTTTTTTTCTGTACAGTTTTGCCATTGCTCGCTTTGAAATTGTTGAGTTTCTTAATCAAAAACTCATAAATGCCTTACAGAATATGAAATAGATAACACAACAAATCCCAAATTCCAAATTTGGGCTTCCAGGTGCCCATATTTGAGTGGAGACGTACGTTATTAAAAAATTGAGGGCTGTAGGTACCGTTTTTTTCTCACTTTGCGAGAAACATACATACATTTGTGCAGATTCTTCATTATTTAATTTCTTTAAATACAACACAGGGCGGTAATATTTGGTGGCAACAGTTCGAAAAGTGATACGGACATTTACAGTGAATCGACGCAAAATGCCAAAAAGGAATTAATAGTCCCTCTGGGCTAACGCCGTTTGGGTTAAAAAACAGAATCGTAAAAGAAATTCGAAATTTATATATAGAGTATAACCGTGTGCTACTTGTGAGTTAGCAGATAATCTTAAAATCTTACATTTCCATGTCACGAATTCAGACGTTGTTGTAGATATTTTGATTTCGGTTGGAAAATATTGGAACACAAGGTTTACGTGATGTTGAAGTAAATAAAAATTCCGTTTGCAGATATCCTTAGGTATCGAAGCACTTCATTATGAAACTCAATGAATGACGCTTTCACTTTGAAAATTCATCTAAACAAAGTGGCATTGTATTTAGTGTACATTTTCACCGGCGTGTTTTAAGTAGTTGCAAATAAATACCTACATCTGAAATTGCAACATATAAATGAAATTTTAACGAGTAGTTAGATACACTGTCGGATTAAATAATTTGTCAGCTGTAGCTAATTTGAGGCCTTCTTTTTAAATGCATTCTACTCAAATGCTTAATTCATTTGAAGATTAGAGCCCAGAACATTTAACGCAAACTTTTAATTTCTGTTTGTTCATCATTCCGTAAAATGTTTCCATCTCAATACACTAGAATTATTCAGAAATTACTCTAAAAGAATTCTTTACGATGGAGTCTAGAATTGAAACTGAAGAAATGAAACTATTTAATTTAATTCGTCAAGAAATGTTAAGGGATAAGAATATGGTTTTTACATAATGCGGAATTTCTTTTCTATTCCTTTGTGTTTTAAAAGTTTTATTAACGCTTTGAGAGATAGTAATATGTAGAGCACTCGAAAATCTACAGATGACTTCAAGAGTTTATGCATGTAAAAAAAGAAACATTGAATAGCAGAGAGTACTATTTATCCAAAAATAAATACCAAAGGAAATGTTTCTTGTTTTTGGAAGCTAAAACTAGCTCAATTTCAACGATAGATGGTATTATAATATGCAGAAGTCTTCTAGAAGTTTTGGTTCAGGAAAGGTAACAGAATTCATTACGCCCTTGCCCGGATTCGAGCTCTTGATCTCCTGATTGCTAACCGGACGTGGTTTCTAGCTAGACCACGAAAGCATACTGCAAGGACGGAGAAAGTACCTTACATATCTTTTCTCTTTAAGATCATCTGGGAAGAAGGGGATCCAAACACCAAATCTTGGTGGTGAAGAATTATCGGCTACCTCCTTTTAGTTCGGGCGCTATTTGTAGAGATATTCTAGAATTATTGGAATAGGGATGGTGAGATGATTCACTACTCTTTCGCTGGGATTCGAACTCCAGACCTTCCGTATGCCAGCTGAATGTGCTTTCCAATTACAGCACGAAGGTCCGCGGGAAGGAAGATGAAACTGCATTGCAACCATATCCACAGTCAACATCATTGAGTAGCTCCTGTTTGGCTAATATCTAGCGTAATTATTTTTTTGACATGTAACCGATTTCTTGTATCTGAATAAACTACTCTTTATCTGATTCTCATTATTACCTTAATCTATTCTTATTATATTACCTTACTGGAGTAGTAGAGCGCCACTTGATGGTGAAAATTTGAACTGAATATTTAACTTTCACCAACCTGCTGGGTCACTTATCTTGACACTTTCTTTTTCACAAACTGCATTCCATCATATTTTGTGTTTTTAAATATTTGGAGAAAGTTACGAAATGACAAAAATTATTTAAATCGATTAGGAAAACATTTTAAATCATGTTCGCATTCTGCCCTCTATTTTCAGTTTGTTTATTACATTGGAGAGTGATATATTTAATTCAAATTAAGTGAAAGAATTTATTAAGTGCTTACACTAACTTGATTCTTAGAATGATCATTGATAACTTTTAAATATTTCACATTCGCTGTGGGGACTAAATTTTAAACTAAAATTTAATATCGTCTTTAGTGACCAACAATAAATGTGAGGTGTACTATGTAATGTAAATCTAACTACAAAGTGTTTCATCCATGAAAACGAAAGGTTAGAAAAAATTTTTTCTACCTAGTTTGTGTTTACTCTTGGCCTTATCTTCTGCATAATTTTTCTTGCATGTAATTAGCGTAATAAAGTAAGTATATGGACCAGCAAATCTTTACAATCTCTTCCTCATACATAATTGTGTTCCCGCAGCCAACAGTTGGCATGTAACATGGTTACAGACAATAGATATTAGTCGACAATAGATAATATATATATATTGTATATGAGTGACTTCAGAAACATTTCATCACGTGAGAAGAAAGTTGATCAGATTTTTAATAACTTCATATCCTTACCTAAAGATGACTTTGTTATCAGAACCTTCTGAAATTAACAGCAATGTCTTGAGGCGAGTATGATACGACCATAAATTTCATAATACCTTCTTGAAGTACCACAGATTTATATCTATTCTCGTGTCTGTGACTATAGCAATTTATCTTCATAAACTTTTGCAGTGAGCATACAGCCATCGATATTAAACCAAAGAGCATTGAATTTAAGAAAGAATTTTATTTGTCTTTTTTTACACTATATTTATCAGCGATTTCAATTGTCATTACTCCAGAATCCTTATCTGTTTTTACATTAGATGCAGCCTTAATGCTCAATAAATACAATCAACTCCTACTCGGAGTATACACAAAGCCTCCATTTGGGCTTGAACTTAAATAATTATGAATTCAAACTAAACTAAGCTTAACTAAAGCTATCTGAAAGATATAGCCGAAGCTATCAGGTTTCTGAGTAAAGTTTCCCGAAAATATTAATTAAAGCGGCGAAGCCAAGCAAGGGCCTAAAGTATGACCGAGCGTAGTATCCTAAAAAAAAACGTAGCCAAAAGGCAAACGCGCGCTAGTCGGGAAAATCAGACTCTCTCTCCGGAAGTCGACGAAACATCAACTTAAATAGTTCTCTTACTCATTTGCATTAACTGCGTTTCTAAAATCACATTTTGGTAGGAAATTGTAAGCTGAAATTAGAATTGATAGAAAAGGTGCATAACTTAAAATAACTGTTAATAAAATTAGGATAAACCTTACAACTT
>KK117120.1:468702-482058 GCA_000611955.2 Stegodyphus mimosarum | reverse complement strand
CAGTTCAAGAGCAATATCGCAAAATAATTTTAAAATGAGCATAACTTTAGAATTTCCGATACAAAGCTGGAGATAAAAATGTTTTTTTGTACAACATTGCCTCTGGTCGATCCTTGAGTTTGTAAATAAAAAATTCGTGAAAGTTTTACAAAATATGAAATTGATAATAAAACAAATTCCAAATTTCAAATTCGGGCCCATATTCGCAGGGGAGTACGTTATTCAAAATTGGATGGCTCTAGGTATCGTTGTTTTATCACAATGCGAGAAACATACATACATTTATGCAGATTCCTCATTATTTAATATCTTTAAAAATAATAAAGGGCGATAATATTTGCTGGCAACAATTTGAAAAGTGAAATAACGCTGTTAGTGAATCAACGCAAAATGCCGAGACGAAATTAACAGTCCTTCTGGGGAAATTGCCCCTTTGGACTAAAAATTAAATTAATAGTTTGTGTTTTACTTTTTCTTTTTTCTATTTTATCTTTTTTTGCAATGATATATTGTACTCTTCTTTTTCGCTTCTTTTTTCTTTTTTATTTTGACATATCAAGCTCTCATTGTTGCACAAATATCTCAGAAAATGCTATTCTTAGTATTATATATGTGTATATGCGAGGTGGTCTTCAACTGATCGAATTTAGAATTCCCAAAGTAACTATTTTCTTTTTTATAGTAAAGTGCAGTAAAAGATTCTAAAGATTTAACACAATGACTATCGAAATAATGTAATAAATAAAAATGGCCTTATTAGTTACATTTTCTTCAATATCAAATAATTAGTCGACAGTTTTTGTAGATCGTGAACATATCATTTTTAAATAGGATGCGTAGATGCAGGTATCACTGTTGTACTTTGAAAGAAAATTGCCAATTCAAGAAAAAGTACCTCTTTCAGGTATTATTTACATAATGTTTTAGTGCAAAATAATAAAATTGGGGCAGTATCTTAGTATTAATATTGTGCTGATGTAATTCGTTCTCATAAAAAATTTAACATGCACTTAAAAATTGCGGAGTGCTTGAAGCAACAGTAACCAGTTTGGAAGCTTAAAAACTTTAAGCTTAAAAGAGTCTAAAAATTATAAGGAGTTTTACTTGTAACAGCAGAATCATTATAGTAAGCTTAGTAATTAAAAGAAATGCTTGTTTCTTACCACATTCTCAGTCTATTGAAATTCTTTAATATGAGTTTTTGTTTGTTAAACAAGAAAGGAAATTAGCGACTGTGGTGTTATTTTTCCTCTGAAATTAGGTAATAGTTATTAATCCTTATTTGCGTTGATTTTCCCCACACATACACGTGGCAAATTTACAGACAGAAAGTAACAGAAGAGTTGTAAACAAAGAAAGCATTAATACAATTCTCCTTTCGAATGCCATTTCATTAAAATTTAATAAAAATACTGTAAGGCAGGCTTTTGCGAGTATATTTTTTGTAGATAAAACTTCCAGTATTTCTTGCATGTGTGCCTCCGGGGAGTGAGGAAAAGAAGACATTTTTAGCATTCAGATTAGGTTTTAAAATATTCCTCTAGGATTTTATAAGCCTGTGGCAGCTCTTAAATATGCTAATTAGTATGTAATTAAACTCACAAAAAGTAGATTTTTCAAATTTAGTCTAAAATGCGCACTGAAATCAAATAAAATTGACTGTACGAGGGTTTTAATAAATATTTAATGATTTTATTTATTTGAAAAAATTTTATTTATTTGAAGTCCATAGAGAGTTAGGTTTCCATTTGTTTTCAAATGCATTGTTTATATTAATTGTATATACCCAAAAAATGAGTATAAATATTCACGTTCTTTAATTGCCAATTACTGTGATCTTCTTTGCTCAGTTAATTAAGTAAAAATTTAAAAGTGTAGTCATATTATATGCAGAATATATTTTGCTGCTATTATATAAAAACACCTAAATACTTAATTTTAAAAAATAATAGCTTATTATTCGTAACTTTCTTTACCGTGTATGAATTTGTAATTCCTCTCTCGAGAACAATGTTACGAAACACTGACTGAAACAATTTTATGTTTGCATTAGCTAAGCATGCAGAGAATATGCATTAATTTGGCGATTACACCGATTAGCTTCCTAAAACATAAGGGGTCCCCAACAGACTCAGGGTGAAAGCGAGATAAAATAAAAATCATAAACAATAATTACAATCTCCCAAAATTGAATACATATATGTAAAATGTTAACATTAATGATAAAGTGATAACATTAATAAAAGCATAAGAAATGAAAATAATTTTAGATCAAGTTTAACCTAGTAATATTTAGGTCTAATATAAGGCAGTATTTTTTAAGAACTATACTTAACTTTAGATAGTTAATTCAGCAAAAATTAATGAATTAATAGCTGTGCAGGGTTCCTCGCCTTTTGTCTGAGATGAAATGCCGAGGAACCCAGTGAACTACGTAGTGACTTATTGAATTCAGAGCAGCCAAGACGTAGACTCGAGAAGTCTACGTCTCAGACATCTGTCATCTCAGACAAAAGGCGAGGAACCCTGCACAGCTATTAATTCATTAATTTTTGCTGAATTAACTATTTACTCTTTCATTTACTCAAATCAGAATAACAGTCAGCCCCTTCTCGGGCTTACAGGAAAGCCTCTACTCGTGCTTTAACTCAGAATAAGAAATAAGAACTTAACTAAAATTAACTAAACTAAAACTAACTAAACGAGACTTAGTTGAAGCTAGACACAATTATCTAATGTAGGTGGCCCTTAAATTAAACTAGCTGGCAAATATCAGCAAGCACGTATAATACGGACGAGCGTAACAGCCTCAAGAGTGACTTAGCCAGAAGGCAAACACGCGCCACTAAAGACTCCTCGCACTGTCTATCGAAGATAGTTGAAACTTCCTTAAATACTTCTTCTTACTCATTTGCATTCAACGCTATTCTACAAACGCATTCTGGTAGGAAGTTGTAAGTGGAAACAAGAATTGAAAGGAAAGGCTTTCTAAATTAAAATAACTGTTATAAAATTAAAATATACATTTTAACTGAAAGAAACTATTACAAATATTTTGAAAAGCGCGTACCCTTCCTTGAACATTTTCATCGATTCTATATCTTCAAGACAGTAAAAGAAAACTGTTTATTGAAGTAAAGTTTCATATTTATATATAATTCAGCTTCTCATGACTGAGATTTCAGAAGACTGCATTTAGTAAACTGGAACTATATCTAATCCAACAAAGACGAATGTAGAACTGTGGAAAGTTCCATTTCTCAACAATATTTTATTCACTGCAAGAGACAGAGAGAAAAAAAAAGTTAAATACTTAATGTCTCAGTTTTTCAGTTGAAGACGGTCTGAATAAGAACAAATAGCTGAGGGAAATGGAAAAACGTTCTTTTTAACGTACTGCAAATAATGTTTTAATTCCCTCAGCACAAGGTAGCCGATTATATTGCTTTTCATATTCTGTCAAACTTAGCATCTGAGATATATTCCTGCTTTTATATTCTTAGGAATTTTTAGATAGGTAATTTTAATAGAGTTGTAATTAAAATTGTTGTATTTTTCTGCGTAATGTAGAGCAAGACAAATTTTAAAGGAAAGCTATCCCAGAAAAGTAAGAATGCAGGGGCACGGGCATTTAACATTGAGTGAACGGGTATCTCGGAAATTTGTATCAAAATTGAATAACTGTAATTGACCACTATGTTAGCTATAACCGTAATTCCATCCTCTTATTGTTTTTCAGTAATTTCGAGAAGCAGAAAGTACTAGAAATATCTCGCGGCCAGTTGAAAACTATTTAAGGCAAAAGAGAGTGCCTCTGCTTTCAGTTGTTTAGTTAGCTGCTGTTGTTATTTTTGCGAGTTCAGCGTGAGATCGGATTAGCTTTCTCTTCAGATGCGCTTTGAATTGCATCGTGCTTAACGTTCTTAGTAGTTTGAAATGAAGCTACGGATTACACTGTGCGATACTGTGAACACTTGTATGAATACTTCTGTAGAAAATTCCGGAGTTCTGAAATATTTCTTTTGATAAAAATAAATTTTATTAACTTCTTATCGGACTATTGCATTCAGTCTATTACGACCCTGTACGCACGCAACAATATGCTATTCATATATGTCAGAAAATTCGAAAGTTTTACGTTTTTATAATTAATCCTTGTAAAAAACGCATATCTGCTTAGTATTTGTAATCATTATATAACCACCTTCTATTATATTTGGTGCATAATGTAATTCATCATGACTTGTGGAATAAACATTTTAATAAGCAGTATAATAATTTAATTTTGTATTTTAATAAACAGTATAGGCGCTGAAAAAATAACAACAACAGTTCAAAAATGCAATACACAAAAAAAAATTATGTTTGCAGATGTACGCTGCTCAAATATTCAGCAGCAGATACAAAATTATGAATAAAATGAAACCCATTTATAAAATTTGAATGCGATTACATGGTTCATTAATAAAATTGGTCAGTATTGCACAACAGAAGTGAAGTTCTATTGAAGATTCCATGCTTCACGAAACACAGGTATTAACAGCTAAAATGTATTCGTGAAGGATAAATTTTCAGTCATATTTATTATTGGGATTCTTGTAGCAGAAACATAGCTATTATTGTTGTTGTGATTTATCTCACTTGTCTGATAGTAATATCAAAGCAAGCCCACGAAATTTATCATGGCAAGGAGTGCAAAATTGCGCCTGTCGTTGTCAAGAGCTTTGAACACCACACAGGGGAAAGAATTCCGGCTCTAATTTTGATGAAGAGCACACCGAGGGAATGGGTTCAAGGGTCTCCCAGCTTTCTTTTGCTCTACCGCTAACCTCTCGAGAAGAATTTCCGCTCGCCGCATATTTAGAGTGCCTCCATGCTGCACAGACACTATACATTTACAGTATGCATGCCTCTCCGGTATTCGAACCTTGGCCCTTCAGTACGGAAGTCAGCGTCGCTGACCACTATCCTAGCTGGCGGGGGGAGAAACATAGCTTATATACTCAACCCATAAGCGTCCATTTGCCTGTCAGCTGATCACAGACAGGAAGAAATGTGGCTATTATTTATATGACTTTTCAGAATCAATCAGCTTTATTTCAAATGCTCCAGTCTGGGCTCCTGAAGGTTACAGGATTTTCAGAATTCACTATATTTTTTGTAAAAATGCAGGTTTTATTTCTTTATTCAGATGCAGTATGTTTATTCACTTGTAGTAGTAGACGCAGTATTATATTCAGGTATAGTGAAATTCAGAAACTCGGTTGATGTATATCTTTGCCGTATTTATATCATACAAGTGGAATATATTAACTATATCCCGATTTTTCCTTTATTTCTTGTTGTGTGTCACCAAGTGTATTTTGCCTTTATGAACATATTCTTTGCAGGAATTTATGAAATACTATAATCGATTAGCCTGAACACGAGACCTGTCGTTGCCATACAAATTCGTAAACATGAGATATGTTATTCATCTAATAACGATTTTGCCTTTTAGTCCAAAGGGGCTTTGTCCCTGAAGGACTATTGTTTTCGTTTTGCGGTTTTGCGTCGGATCACTTTGAATGCCCGTTTCACTTTTCACATTTTTGCCACTAACTATACTATCGCTCTATATTATATTTAAAGAAATTAAATAATGAAGAATCTGCATAAATGCATATATGTTTCTCGCATTGTGATAAAATGACGGTGCCTACAGCCATCCAATTTTGAATGACTTTATCCTACTGCGAATATGGGCATCTGAAAGTCCAAATTTGAAATCTGGAATTTGTTTTATTATCGATTTCATATCTTGTAAACCTTTAACTAATTTTTGATTAACAAACTCAAAGAGAACAAACGTTTTTATCTCCAACACGTGAGACTGTGTATCGGAAATTCTAAAGATATGCTCAATTTAAAATTATTTTGCGACATTGCTCTTGAACTTGAATTTTATGGGTTAAGTGCGAAGAACATGATATTTAATAAATAAAAGTAACACACAAAATATTAAAAAACGGCCCTTTTGACGTAATTTAGAATCTGAAACTTTTCAGACTTTTTTTTCAGATGCTGATAACAGGATTACGTGTGTATCCAAACTAATTTTCGCAAAGATTTCGATTAGAGAGTGAATCATTCAGTGGTTGACACAAAATGCAATATTCTAAGGAAAATTTTTATTCGACCTTTCTGTGTAGTTCTCTATGTTTACATCAGGGAGGTTAAAGTGATTATTTTTTCAATCCAACGGCAAGATTCGAATACAGTTAATTTTTTAATCTTCGAGACGAGCGATAGATAATTCAGTGAATAGTCAAATGGAGTGCGTCGCCTGCACTCACAAACCTGAAGATAATGTAATGATAATAATAATAAAAGGTAATATAAATATTATAAAGATAATTAAAAAATAGATTTCAGTAGGTATTAAGGTCAGTATATGTGAGTTTTGTACAAAGCAATACTACAACTGAAGAACGTAAATGAGCGAACAAGTGTAAAGCCAATGCTTCTGTTGTCGTTTCGTGGTTTCTTCGACCTGACAATGACAGAGAGTGAACTTCGGAGGCAATTCTTACTCTTGACCACGAACGATCAAACTGTATACTTACTGATTCGCAACTTAACTTAAATTTTATGTTCTTCATATGAAACTTTGAGCGTATTTATATTCTGGACTACCTCCATTTGCGTTGTTGTTGTTTCTTATCCTCGAAGATCTGATATTTGCCAGATCAGCTCCAGAACGTTGTTGACCGAAAAATATTTATAATAATAAGGGATCTCTCTCTCCATCTGTATTTGTACATCAAATCTAGCAATAACCACGATTTTGGCCCTTTGAAATAGCTAATGGTTAATGATTACTATCAGAAACTACATTAGATTTACGTTTGGGTTCATTTTCATTAATTAACTTTAATAATTACGCCATTGGATATGGGTCGAGACTTTGAATCAATGATCAGATGTTTCTGAATTATGCTTTACTTTTAATGAGCAGTGTAATATCTATTCTCAGGAGAGATAAACTTTATGCTGCAGGAAGAAGTAACAATGTTTTTTGGAAAGAAAATGTTTAGGTTACTGATAAACAATATTTTTGCATATGACATAAGGGTTTCCCTCCATTGGTCGTATAAAGACAACCCTCGAGCAGATAAAACAGATTAACATATATCTTTCGACCAAGGTTCAAAGCTTTGCCAATGCTCGAGATGTAGATCATGGTTCTATCATAGTGTAACGTAAATAGAAGCCAGTTTTCAAAAATATCTTCAAGGAGGATATCCCATCTCCAAAGTAATTTTATCTTGTTTTATCGTAATCAAATAAACTAAATTACTTTCACTTCAGTAGCATGCTTTTATAGTCTTTTCTCCAATCTGTGCGATCATTTTGAGTATTTCGCTGATGTAGAGTGTGTAAGGTTTAGTAACATTTTTATAAGGTATTTCTACCACCTTCTTAGCGTTTCTTTCTACCATTCCTTCGTAATGTCGCTTCTTAGCATTCCTTCGTTAGCACACTCGGCGAGTATTCGAGAGGTCCAAAGTTCAAATCACAGCATTGCTAATTTTTCTAGTCTCCACCATTAAAATAAACTAATGACTCTACAATGGCGCCCTACTATAAAAGATAGTGCATGATGATTCTCCACCACCAGGATTTGGCGATTGGGTTCCCTAATCCACAGTCGACTTTTTTCCGCTCCCGTAATTCAGTATCGCTTCAAATAACGTGCGTTTCGATTCCTTCAAAAGTTTTCTATTCTTATTAACTTCTGCTATGAAAGCTATCAAATGAAATATTTTGTCGTATGACTTTATTCTGAAATAACTCTCTATGGAAGCTTTCTCGCAGAACAAATCTCGAGAAGAAAAATTTTCTCAAATAAATTATTTCATTTTCTTTCACTTGAATTCCGTAAATCTAGAAGCTCTGATCTTATTTAGCTCAAAATATATCAGTGAGATTTTATGACTTCTGTTCATTTATCTAGCATTTTAACTATTACTGCATTCTTCCATGCATGAAATCACCTGTTGTCGTTTGCTTAAAATCAAATAAATATTTCCATCTTACCACTTTTCAGGTCCAAAATAACCTAATTCTGAGAAATTTCCTGTAGAACCAGAAAGTAAAAAACTTCACAAATGAGTCATTTTTCACTCTCTCTCTTTTGAATTCATGGATTGCCGTGCCTTCGTCCTTTCCCACCTCCCCGAAAAAGAAGTAATTGGGGCAGGGCGAGTGATTTAAACTCGATCTATTTGTGGGTACCGGCTTGGAGACTATCGAGTTGCAAAATTCAAAAGGGCTGTGGCCATTAGAGTGGAATATCTTCATTCCACGGCTCGTGACTCCCCTTTCGGACGCGAAATGGGGTTCTGAGGCAGTAAAGGTAAAAGAAACGCGTAAAAATAACTCTTAAAGCCCGTAAAAAAACGGCCGCGGAACAGAATTTTACGAGACGAACATTTGCTCCAGCATTTCGATTTGGCTAGCGTTATGACTGTTTAAAGTGGCGTTTTTTATTATTCGTTTTCTTTTATGCTGTTTTAAAGCCGGCGTCTGCTTCTATGTTACCATCCCTAAGATGGCGAAATTCCCCTTTATCCTTTTCTTCTCCCAGCCACCGCCTCGCAAGCATCGTTGACCCGCTGGCTGGCTGAGCGGTAGATCTGTCACTGTCCTGTACAGAAAGCAAAGTAGCAAAAGTGGAAATTCGAAAAGAAAAATCAGTTAGCAAAAAAAAAACTACACATATTTGCATTATTTAACATACAGATACATATTTTGCGAAGGACTATTTATGAATTTCTAGCTAAGGTTTCCTTGAGCAAACCTTGGAATGTGGAAGTGTTTCTATTTATAAAGAATATTGAACGTAACATAAGTCTTCGTTTTTATGCAGTGTAAGACTATTTTCCCTTTTTTATGTTTTAAATTAAAATCATGCATGTCTGCAGGCTAGAATCATTGAACTTTGAAAGCGAGAAATACCTCGGATTAACTGCAGCCACGTGAAGTTTATTTTTTTCTAACTCCCGGAATTCTAATCACGTAATTTTTAGTTGATTTTTGAAAATGGAAAAGATATTTGTGTGATTAAATAACGTGTCTTTCCTTTAATTTGTTTGTTGTGAAATGAGAAGCAAATATAAATATGATTATTTAATCATAATGGAATGATTACTATTGAACTAGAAATTCGCCTAGATCTTTGGTAACGGTAAATTAACTTTTTGCTACCCATAGAGCGCAGATGGAATATTGAGATTTTCCATATTATAATATAGCCCATATTTCTGTGCACTATTTTTAAAGAAAATAAACAATGTAAACTATTTGACAATTTTATGTACAGTAATTTTAATGTATTATCGTAAATTTCCTTTATTCATTTGTAGAGACATTGGGTACTTTTTGAAAGGAGAGAAGCAAAATGAGCAGTGCCCTCGCCGGGACTCGAACCACGGACCTCTCGAACACGCGCCGAGCGTGCTGACCACTACACCACAAAGACATGCTAAGAAGGCCGGAGAAACACCTTATATACTCCCCCTTTTAAAGGGCGACTGAGGATTAGGGGACCCAATCGCTACATCCTGGTGGTGAAGAATCATCGTCCACCAACGTTTTTAGTTCGGACGCTACTGTAGGGTCATTAGGTACTTTTTGAAAGCAGGAGATATGAAAAATGAGCAATGCCCTCGCCGGGACTCGAACCACGGACCTCTCGAATACGCGCCGAGCGTGCTGACCACTACACCACGAAGGCATGCGAAGAAGTCTGGAGAAATACCTTATACATTAATTAAAGAAGCAATATGATCTGTAAATTCTTATTTTCTGATTTCAATTAGATTTTAATTAATAGATCTTCAGTTTCTAATTTGTTTATTATTCTTATTTTCTTTTTTCGAATTTTTAATAACACAGAATTGAAATCTATGACTATAAATATGCTTTTCTTGTGTGTCAACATTTCTAAGAAAAGCAGTGCTAGAACACCTACAACTGCTAAAATGTTCCTTAGAGTTTTGATGCAATTATAATGAAGATTATAAATTACCTGTAAGGGGGGAAAGGAGAAAAGTATTTTAGAAGGATTTTTCATATTTGTTTGCGCATATTTCTAGTAAAGTTTAAATCAGGCCTGATTCAGTGAAGAAAATGCTCCTGAAATTGTATTGTAGGATTCATACCAGATGAACACTATCATTTTCTCAGGAATAAATTTAAGTTTATGCTGCTAAATTTTGTCATTTGAAAACAAATAAGAAATAGGAAATGAGCTATTTCACAATCGAGTCCTAATTTATTACGATGTGTAGAACAACAAATATTACAATAGCGACTATTACATCATATTGCTTCTGGTCGTGAATAATTTAGGCTGATTTTCAGTTCCAGACATAGAATATCTCAAAATATAAGCCTTGTTTTAAATATAATCTTCAACTACATAAGTAAAATCTTCATAACGCATTCAGATTGCTGTTACAGACTGCTAGTATGTTATCCATTTAGTCAACAACAAATTATTATTACTTTTAATAATAATTTTATTCTCTAAAAGGAAATATATTAGAATTAAGATGTAGTATGGAACTTATGGTTCAAATTATGAAAGCCACTAAAATAAGCATTTGTGATAGATCGACGCAAGTATAAAATAAACAGGATTAATCAAAAATTAGGGCATTGCGCTTTATTTTAAATAGTTAATTTAATTATAGAATGTAAAAGATTCTTTGTAATCGTTAATAGATGAAGTACCCATCGATGCCCGTGTTTTATGCAGAATAAAGAGATTTAATTTAGGAGGACGGGGCATTATTTTTCGAAATCTAACCTAGGCATGATTTTCTTTCATTCTGGTTCAAGACGAATTGTGTAAAAATTCTACCAATCTAGGAAAAAACTGTAGGTCTAACATGGAGTCATGCAACGGTTTTAGTAAGGCCTGGTACACTCATGTTCCATAAATTAAGGATAATTCGGAGTCACGCGGAAATCGACCTGCATGTTCAAATTGGAACCATCACAAGCCAAATCTATCGGGACGTCATTTTGGAACAAAATGTACGTTTGTTTCGGGGCGCCATGGGCGTACAATTTGTGTTTATGGATGACAACGCCCGTTCTCACCGTGCAAACATCGTAAGCGAATGCTTTCAATCGGAGGATATCACCCGTATGGACTGGTCAGCATTCTCACCGGACTTGAATCCAATAGAGCACGTGTGGGACATGCTTGGACGACGAGTTGCAGCCCGTCAACCTCCTCCTACATGTCTACCGGAACTTCGGAGAGCATTGCTTTTTGAGTGGTGTAATATCCCCCAAGATCAGATCGATAATTTGATACTCAGCAGGCCTAGGCGTTGTACGGACTGTATTGCATCGTCTGGGAGACATACAATGTATTAACAATTATACCAACCATGTAATATAAGTTTTTTTTATAATTTGTTCAAGGGAGAAAAAAACGCTAATTTTTTAATAATATTAAACATATAACATCTTTCTTTGCTCTTTACCTTTTGTTTAGTAAATAAGCTTTACAAATAAGTCAAATTTGTTTTGCTTCTAACTATTCCTTTGCCTGATTTTGCATTATCCTTAATTTATGAACATGAGTGTATTCGCTTTCTTAACGGTTAAGCATTTTTTCGTAAATGAGTATTCAGAAAATACCCTTCCGCTTTGATCAATTTCTTTTGGATGGCTTTTACACAACGCACTTAAATGTAACAATGCACTTAAATGTTGTTTTAAATGCTCTAAAATGCAGATGAATAAGGCGCTATTTAAAGGTTCTAGTAAAAAACAGTTAGCCGAAACGCCAAGGACGGCGATGTGAACTTTAGATAGGGCAAGATGAGTAATGTGAACACAAAGCTCACGAGGTTAACAGTCAAAGAGTTCATTCTAAACCCTTTGACTGTAAACCTCGTGGGTTGATTTTTCGAAACCATATCCAGACGATCCTTTTTCTTGCTTTGAAAGTCATGGCTGCAAAATGTCATCGAGATTGGGAGAAAACTATAGATTTGTATGAACATGAACTACACACACACACAAGCAAACGAACGGACTCACCTTGTATATATATATACACTGGTGTGCAAAAATTAAGGACGAGACGGTTTTTTTACTTGTTCGTTTTTTTACTTGTCGACTTTATTTACTTGTTCTTAAATCTTATATGCTTAAAACTGAGCATTTCAATTCTAATTCAGTCTATCTGATCTTTTAAGTTGTATATCTAAGTTTTGCGGTAAAGTAGTTAAGTTGGGAATTTTAATTTCTCTTACAATTCCAAATTTTAGACAGCAATTTTTGAATTATTGAAGAATATATGTATCCTACAGCAACAAAAATTTCGATCTAATGAAATAAGAGTTAGGACTGCTTTAAGGCAAAATGTCATTATTCTACTAAAATGATATCAGGTACTCGATCGATAATTGTGCTTGCACAATGTATTTCTAGAGGCTTGTGCTTGATCTCCTGAGCAAACAGTCCGATGGTAAGCAAACGTGACCTCTGATGAAGCTCCAAAACGATATCATTCAATAAAATCGAAAAAGAAACGTAAACACCTCTCAAGGGGGAGAACGAAAGGCATCATTTCCTAAATCCAGCTGAAAATCTATAGCTACTATTTCAATCAAATACTGTTGGCTTTGACTTAACTTATAGAGGGGCCGATGCTTCCGAGCTATCAAACTGTTCGTTTTTTCAGGCCCTTGTTGGAAGTCTATAGTTTTCTCTCGTTCCTTATTTAACGTTATGGCATTCGCAACAGCTCACCAAATGCAGAATTTCCCAGAAATCTTATGAATTGAATTAGTGGGCGCCGACAACCATTCCAGGTTGAACCTCATGTAAATGGCATTGCGCTCTTATTTCGATAGCAGTACCAAGTATATATATATATATATATATATTGGCTTTGATTTGTACTTTGTTTTGTATTCGCTTTGATTTGTACTTTTCTAAAAGTTCCACTTGTTTGAATTGCATTTGGTAGGTCACATCATTTGGTTTTACTTTTAGTTTTGAATTTTACACTTGCCTACATATATGACGAAACACGAATTCAATAATTGAAGAGTTAGGTTTGAGGGCAACTTCCCCTTGATAAGTCTGTCTTCTGCCCAACTCAACAATTATTCACTTATGCATATTTTTTATTTTTAGGATTTTAAAAAAAATTATTACAATTTTATATTTGTTAATAGATTTTGATACTTGCACTTGATTTACTTATGTTCTCAGAATTTAAATGATATTGTAGATTAGTTCGCAGCAATATAAATTATTTATAATTTCTTTTAAACTTATTTC
>KK117120.1:421479-458014 GCA_000611955.2 Stegodyphus mimosarum | reverse complement strand
ATATATATACATATATAGATAGATAGATAAAAAATTTTTTATTATATCTATCTATCAATCTATATATATAGATATAGATAGATAGATATTAATAAATCACATTTATTTTGAAGGTTTCAATATGGTCTTATGCCAAAAATGCATTGAAAACTCCGAAATCTAAGCCAAATCTTTGAACTACTTATAGTAGAATATCTTAAGCATAATCTAACGTCCAACCCCTTTTTGCTTTCATGAATATATTATATAAGGTAGGGAACTGGAGTCTGTATCGACTCTTACAGGTAGTCTCTAAAAGCATTTTTATTACATAAAGTTGAAGTTCTTCCTTCAAAATCTGTTGCCTGTACAGTTGATCTCAAGAAAAACTATCAGAACATGGAAAGAACTCTTCAGTATCTGAAATACGATAAATTTGGATTGCAAATTTGCTGAAACTTTAATACAATTATCTTCGGAAACCATATTACAATATTTCAAAAGTATTTCACAAAATACTGTTAATTCTCAATTGAGTGGGGCAGTCGTACGAGGGATTCATATTACAAAAGAAGGGGCTGAGAGTTTTCTCAACCTCTTGTAGATCCGATGAAGCTATTTCTTCTCTCATTAATATTATACTAGAGTTGATAAAGAAATTAGTGAAGGTATTACGGAAAGATGGGCTAGCATTTCATGCTTATTAAGCAAATATCGATGCTTAAGTTTGGGTAAGATAAAAGAAGTTATATTTGTTAAACCTCAGATATTTGATTTGTTACGTGACTTTCGATTTGAACAGAAATTTAGTGGTGGTAAACAAGCAGTATGGAATGCATTTCGACAAGTGTATCCGAGTTTTCTGAGGAATAGAAGAGCAGAAAATGACGAATAAATAGCGTAAAAACTTGTGACAGCGTATGAAAAAAATGGATACAAAATATCACTAAAATACACACCACCCTTCGTCCGTTCTCTATTTAAATCAACCATGGTCGTGCAGAATATTTCCTTCAACAGACAACAGACTGCAGCAATGACAGAATAATACAAATCAAAGCCAAATGGAGCGATGACAGCCAATTTATCTTAAAGTATTTAGAAACGATGGGGCAAAAGTTAACTACACGTGACAAAATTAGAAAACGAAAGTATTTTCAAAATGTTAAACATTCATAGTATCTTGTTCAAATATTCATTAAGATTTCGTCATTGTCCGCTGTGTCTACCTGTACAAGAAAACTACTTTAATTAACAAAAAAGTGTTATTTTAAAATTTTATTGTAACTTCTGAAAAGAGCAAATCTTGAAAAAAATGTACGTATTCAATTTCAGGAGACGGCATTTAGTAAGGAAACTCTTGCAGCATCTAGTTGCTAAACTTTCAGTGTGACTGCTGAAGTAAATGCAAGAACCAGGCAGGAAAAGGATTAAAAGAACCCTTTATTAGATTCTTTAAAATTCACAATGCATCCACTTGACGCTAACAAACTACGCCTCGCTCAGGCGGTAACTCTACTAACAAGAACTAAACTTAAAATTCAAAGATATTAACAAAATAGTAGAATTTTTCCCAGGGCTCAGATGATCCTTTTACTTAAAACCAAGTTAAAGTCTAGTGGCAGCAGAATAATAGCAGTTACGCCACTTTAACCAGCAACAAGTTCAAGGTTAGAAGCTCACACTACACAGTACTTTCCCACTATCTCTAACTTTCCCTCCTAGAATTCAGAATTTAAACCTTTTTCTGCTAATGGTAGAAAGTGCATTCCTTCACTAGCGCTACCAAATTTACATATTCTGGCATTGACAATTAGGAGAATGAATGCTTATAGGAAAGAAATCATAAACTTATCTGGTTCGTAAAAATACATATAAATCCATACAAGCGTATTTTATCTCATTGACACAATAAAATGTAGAAGAAGAGAGTAAGTAATGTATTAGTTATATTAAGGAATATTATGTAAGTTATAATGTTATAATTCTAAAATACAACAGGCAGTCTCTTGTTTGAAATGTATAAAGTCACCATGTAATATATTTCAGGATTCACAAACGGGTCTAAACACTTAGCCAATACTTACATTTAGCTCAGAACGACAGTTAGCCGACAGAACATTTAGCTGACATGGACAGTTAGCGGACAGGACATTTAGCCGAAAAGAACATTTAGCCGACAGCAAACTTCTCAGCCGACATGTTATGATTAATTATTCAAGAAATATTTCACCGTAAAATTCTTTTGGAAAGCACTTTACAAATATAATTAAAGTAGCATTTTAATAATATTTTAAATTATCTCTGCTCTTCTTATTTCTATTGCCATCAAAATTAAATTACAAGCATCTGGAGCAGAAGATTTAGAAGCTATTAATTATAATTAAGTTACGTCTAAATTAAGTTAAAGCAAATGGAATAAGATAAATGAGTGCGATTTGAAACATGTGTGAGTAAATATACAAATCTTGAGTCGAAGCTAATGAAAACAGCTTAATGTGTAAACATTTCTGACCTTCATTCATACACCCTCCATGGATACGTGGAATTAATAACTGCATAAGGAAACCTCATTTTAATAATTTAAGAGATATCGACGTCTGTGAAACCTATTTGTTTACTGATGAATGCTGGTTTATGCCCTAATCCTATACATAGTACATCAATAAAGATCTTCCAAGGCACTGGATTATGTGCTTAATGCTGATCTGAATATTCATGATGCTGAAAATCAAAATCTCAATCTTTCTCCGTACATATTCGGCAGTTTTGTTTGCCTTTAAGGACATTGACTGTTCGAAGAAATGTTTCCTGAATGAAATTTGTTATTTTTATCAAAATTATTTTGATAGTAGGTATTAAATGCTACATAAAACTAGAAAGAAAGCAAGAGAAAAATGTTCTTTCATATGAATGAAACATTGCTTAAATACTATTCTTCCTTGAAGATTTAATTTTGACATTATAGTTTGTATGAAACAAATAATTTCAATGTTATTAATAGTTTCCAAAGATTGAAAATGTAATACCACCATTTATCATTTAAGAAAAATCTTTTCATATAAGATGTTTTTCCAGAATAAACGTACGCAATTTCTGCTATTTTTATAAATTAAGGTATTCTACAATATGTTTTACTTTATAATTTGTATATTTACGTACTGCTTTGTCAGGTAGCTTGGCTATTAAAGAAATTTTTATATTTTTGAACTGATATAAAATGGATATTCATATGATTCATATGGAATATTTTTAAACTTGTTAACTGCTTATTTATGCCATCACAAATAACATATATACTAGCAGATTTATGTGGCATTTAAGACATACTACGTTGAGTCTTATATTTCAAACTGAAAATAAGCTTCTGATAAAGTGTATATTGGTAATCGTACACAATTTTGAACATTTTTTATGGTTTACTGCATCCCTTTGTGGGGATTTATTTAATTTATCTAAGAGTTAATTTTATTTTGAAGCAACCTTTCCTATTGTACTTGCTTTCAACCCACGCTTTCTTGCCAGAATGTAAATGAGTTAGTGCGCCTGTATTCAAATGAGGTAGAAAGAACTTAGTATTTAAGAAAAGTTTTGGAAGGTAAATTTAGTGCGTGTTCTGACTGCCTGAAGGCCAGTTTGCTGCCTTTGATATACTAGTGATTAGATTTCTGAGGCACTGAGTGCTTTTTGCTGTTAGGCTTGTTTACGCCGACTTTTAGGAGTCAGAGCTTACCTGCGATTTAAGTAACCAGTGAAAAGCCGTTAGGATAACTTAATTCAATTTAATTTTAAGTTACTCGTTACCTTTGAGTTAAACCAAAATTGTTGGCTTTTGTAAGCACGAGTCGGTGCCATTTGCGAATATTTATTTGAGTTAATAAAGGGTCAAATAAATTTCTTGATAAAGAGTTCTCTGGACTTTCCCGACTTAAGGATAATTCCCTATAGAGTGTTTTGAGTTAGTTTGCTACCAAGGAACAAAATACGTTATAACTTCAAAAACGTTCGTTGAACATTGGTATATGTATATTCAATGAATTATTTAACAAAGGTATTTAACACTAAATATTTAAGCCAATTATCGTTACTACCAACGTCTAGATCAACAATGAGAATATCTGGATATTAACAATTTCGCATAGCTTGTTGTATTGAAATAACAGTGCAGTTACGTAGGGTTCTACTTTTCTTCTATATATCACAGTTTCAACAACTACATAACACTAACATGAGACGATTCGGGCTAGCCATTACACCAGCATACGTTTTAATGTAAGATGGTGACACTAGACTTTAAGAGCAATATTTCGTTTTCATACCAACTTTGTGTATATCATATCATTCCTACTTTAACCTCATATTCATGTTTTTCAGATTTTATTAAATAGAATTTCAGCAATTGTTTCCTATGCATGCGAAATTTCAAAACTCTTTTGCATATAGGTTAATGAGAAGTGCTATTTCACTTTGCACCTGCGTTGATATCAGAAAATCAGGTAAATTTGTCTTCTTATCAACATCAGATTAAGTGGGAAGTATTTTGATGTATGTTATTCCCTGATTATCACCAGCGTTTTATATCCTGTTATCTGTGACGCTTGGTATTTTGTGTAATTTTTTGTCTCCATATAAATTTGTATCGTTTTTATATCTACTGACAGAGCCTATTTAATGCGAAAATGAGTTATGTAAGTGAATGTACAGTAATGTATAGTATTACTTTGCATCACACTATTAAGTATCTTTATTATATCAAAGATGATTACAGTGTCTAAAAACATTACGTAAACGGAAATGTAAATTATCACCTCTGTAGTCTAGTTTCCTGAGGAGCACTCCACTTAAATCAACCATGTGGATAATTTGTACGTTTAATTTATACTCTATAGGTTTCTAGTTGAATTGAGTGTCCTTGACAACTTGAATACTTGGAGAAGAATGTAGCGACTATTCGCTGGTCTTCTGTAAACAATAAGAACAAAGTCCAAAGAAGGGTTAAAACACCCTTTTATTTAACTCAGAGAATATTTAACTGGTTTTTCTCGGGCTTACAGGAAGCCTGCACTTGGGCTTTAACTTAAGAAACTAATTCTAACTAACTAAAATTTAGCCGAAGCTGTGCAGAAATAACTAATCGAGTTGGCCCTTATTTAAACCTCACCGGCGAATACTAACATGCACGTAAGAATACGGCCGAAAGTAGTAAGATAGACTTATAGTAACGAAGTCAGAACACACTGTACTAAGAACTTCTGAGCTCTTCTACAGAAGTGACAGAAACTTCCCATTAAATACTCGTTTACCTCAGTTACATAAAACGTGATACTGAAAACTCAATCTGGCAGGGAATCGTAGGTGGGAAACAAGAAAGTAAAGGAAAGGGTTTCAAAGTTAAAAAATAACTGTTAGGAAATTAAAATCTACCTTGTAAAATACTTTTTTGTGCTGTCCAAAAAACTCAAAGTGATTCTTATACATATTTTGATATAAATAGTCTAGAATAGCTCTATAGAACTCTCAAAATATATTCGCAAATATTTTTATTTGTAATTTAAGCACTATGATAAGAACACTGTGTCAGATTAATACTGTCTTGCTGAAATCAACGTCAAAACCATCTGAGTGTTTTCTAATGCTACAAATAGTTAGTTTTGAAACATCAAAATTCATTGTAAGTAGGGTTAAGAGTTAATGTTCCTCATACTAACAATTTTTATGACACTCCTTAAAAAACTGCGTCACAGTAAATATTTAATTGGGAACTGAAAGTACATATATAAGCAAAGCAATTAGAATCACAAATAACTGTACAAAAATAATTTCATGCAAGGTATAAAAACCAATATTTCCGACCGAAAATACACCCAACTTTAACTTCATGATATAAATATTGAACATTGATTCATGTAACAATGAATAATATTTAATTAATTATAGACCACTCAAATAAGAACATATTTTCAATTTAACGGAATTCTTATCAGTAATTAAGAGCGGAATTTCTTTTTCTCTGCAAACTCCTAATTACATAATAAATAATCTTTATTCGATGGATAAATTCTCTTTCCAAAACAGTAGTTTTCTTTCTTCCCTCTTAATGAATAAATCTGAAATCACCTTCAACGATTTTAAGACAATATTGACATTAGCCCATTTAATAATTTAACATTTTTTAAGCATTTAAATTTCGTCAGATTTTGATTCTCAATTTAAAGTATCAAATTAAAAATATGAGCGCGTTTCTTTCTTTATCTGCTATAATGTAAGAATTAATTGCTTAGCCTTGTTATAGACCGAGGCAGAGAAAGAGAAACGGATTTAACAATAAATGTCTCTTGATTCAGTAATCATTAAAGAGAAAAATAAAGTTTAATCATGATTTTATTTCCGAGTAAAAGTGAGAATCGTGCTGTTATGACAACACCTAAAGATAGCCGTTTTTCAGACAATCATAATGTTTGAATGCATTTTACGAGTTCATATTACGTAATAAAAATAAAGCTTTGTAATTATTAGTGCAAGTTTTTTAATTGCTTGTAATTTTGTAATTTGTCCGTCATTAAATACATTATGTATCACACGATGTGACTAAAACTTCTATACTTATTTTTCCACATTCAGCCTTTTATTAAATCATTCGATTTCTTAAAAAGTTAACAAAAATTTATTCTTTCCACAAGAAATAAATTAAAATGCTGAAATATTTCTTCAAAGATATTCGCACAATATCACAATATCTCAAACGATTAGCAAAAACTCAGTTCAAAACACATAAAATAATTTTATCTCACAGCGAAATCGCTACAATCAATACAGCATTAAGTAAACAAACAGCAGTTCGCTTTTTGCAGCTACAACTACAACAGCAACAACAACAACTGAGATGAGGTGTTTCAATTCGGCTTTTATAAGCTTTTTAATTATCAGTAGAACAATCACGATTTTTCTGGATGGCAACAGTAATTACGAAATATTTATTCATTAAGCATTAAATGCACGCGCACGCGCTCTTTTATTTTTACTGTTATTTTTTTTTTTCGACGTAGCTTTCTCTTCAAAAATCGTCAGCGTTGCACGGGGAAATAAAAAGGAATTTTAATTACAATTCTAAATAAATAGCCAAATAAACGTGAAATTCGTAACAGTATTAAACAAAATAGAGTATTACGGATTAACAGAACTAAAAAGTAGGTTTTATTTGCACATTTTTAATTCCGTGTACGACGTAAATCGTATTATAGTCGTGAAACATTTCGGGTGACATATTTCAACGAAAACTTTCTTTTCAACGACTCTGTAATCCATTTGAACGACGTTTTTGCAAGACATTTGTATGTAGGAGCAAAATAAAGAACTCTTCTTTCCAAAACACATTGCAAAATTGATTTACCATGGACTCAGAATAGACTTTTTTATGACGTCTATACATACGTACATATATATATATGTACGTATGTATAGTTTTTGAGATATATGTTATATATCTCAAAAACGAGTAGGCTCAGAACGTTGAAATTTTGTTTATGGGATTGCTGTAACATGTAGTTGTGAATTTCCCTTTTGGTTGCAATCGGCCCCACCAAACATATATATTATATATATATTATATATATTAATTTCTTTACTAAGTAATAAAGAGTGTATTATCTTTTAATATAAATTTGGTAGAAGTAGCTGAATGAAATAATTCAGAAACATTGAAATTGAATCTCGAAAATTGTTTTAAAAAACAAACTTCAATTTGAATCTTGAAAAATAAAAATGGAAATTTTGTAATTGATAATTAATCAATCAATCACGAAACATAGTCAATAAATTAAGTAATTATCGTAACTGATCGGAAATTGGTTGACTTTTAAAGGAGAACAAACCAACCCCCGTCAATTAACAATAACTAATAAATACGAAGGTGCTTTTACTCAAGTAAGAATAATGAAGCCAAATTGGCAATTTGATTTTAACCCAAACTTCTAAGCTGAGTTTAATCCAATTAGTGAGATTAAAGTGAGATGAATTAAAGTGGATGACTATAAAGAAAGTTTTTAGAAATCTGTCGGAGGACTAAAAGAAGAGAAAAAAATATTACTACTTAATTTAGCAAAAAACGTTTTACTACTACTCAATTTGGAAATAATGTCTCAAGATTTCTAAAACATTAATTAACCGAAGTGCAACATTCATAATGAATTCATAATTAATTCTTTATAGTTGTTCACTTTAATTCATCTCACTTTAATCTCACTAATTCCTTTAAACTTAGCTTACAAGTATGGCTTAAACTCAAATTGCCAATTTGGCTTCATAATTCGTATTTGAGTAAAAGATGACACACCGCCGCATTTATTAATTGTTATTAATTAAACGGGTGTTGTTTGTTTCCCTTGAAGAATCAAACAATTTCCGATCAATGACGATAATTACTTAATTTATTGACTATTTTCCATGACTGATTGATTAATTACAATTTACAAAGTTTCCATTTCTATTTTTCGAGATTCAAATTCAAGTTTCTTTTTTAAATAATTTTTCGGGATTCAGTTTCAATGTCTCTGTATTACTTCATTCAGATATTTCTACTGACTTTATATTAGAAGATAATATACTTTTTATTACTTAGTAAATAAATTATTATTATATTACTTTGCAGCTATTGCACAAGTATTAAGAAATTTATTTACATTTCAATGAATTTCAATTATTTTATATATTGTTACGGATTTAACATTTATTTGGCTATTTATTTAGAATTGTAATTAAAATTGCCTTTAATTAAATTAATTAAACGCAGACGATTTTTGAAGAGAAAGCTACGTCAAAAAATAAAAGAGCGCGGGCATTTAATGTTTAATAAATAAATATCTCGTAATTACTGTTGCCATCCAGAAAAATCTACAAAAATCGAGATTGTTCTAGTGATAATTAAAAAGCTTATAAAAGCCGAATTGAAACACCCCATCTCAGTTGTTGTAGTTGTAGCTGTTTAAGGCGAACTGCTGTTTGTTTACTTTATGCTGTAGCAATTTCGCTGTGAGAAAGAATTATTTTATCTGTTTTGAATTGAGTTTTGCTAAACGTTTGAGATATTGTGAAATTGTGCGAATATCTCTGAAGAAATATTTTAGCATTTTGATTTATTTCTTCTGGAAAGAATAAATAAAACGCACGCAACAATATATATATATATATACCAACTCTCTTACCCAGCTTGGTGAACTCAGTTTTTAGTCTTATATGTCTGTAAATTGTACAATTTTTTGCTTTAAAGGTGATTGAAATATGTTGTTCTTATCTTCCGGTTAAGGTTTTTATGCCTTTAGTTAATCTGCATTCAATAGATTTAGAATTATCAGCAATATAAAAGTTGTTTTAAGTGGTACTAAGCCTAACGAAGCTTCAATTTGTTTACATTTGAAACTCTTAGTAGAGTAGTGAATAAAGTCGGTTTGTGCACCAACTTCAGTGTCTTTTTCCCGAAACTTTCAATTTTGTGCATTGAAAAATCTGTCTTATTTCCCACTGGTCGAATTGCTCTTTTTTAATGAAGATATTTTGATATTTTATGTATTTTTGCCTTGCCGCGAAGTGAGAACTGAATTAGTTGAATGAGAATATATCTCTAATGAAATTAGAGGAAAAAAGTTTAAACCAAATGCAGCAAAAATATGTATAATTTAATAGGCCGTACAAGGAAGTCTTATCCACATCACATTTTTATGAATTTGTGTTACTGTGTGGAGATGTGCAATATAGTAGATTCCATTTTTAAAACGAGGTGGACCTTTCTTGTTTATCTAGTGCAGGACATTCAAAGTTTTCCTGCTTGATATTATATTTCTGAGTTCCTTAGTGTACGATATTGCAGGTGATAAATCCCGTACAAATGTGGTTAGATATTAATTTATAACTTATCAACCTATAGCGTAATTTACGTTTCTTGAACGATTGAATTTTGTTTACAAGGTACAATTTTAAATTCCAAATGATTACCATATTTCCTGTAGATAATAACTGTCTGATGTACGTTTTTCTATCTCCTTGAGTTTTTAAATTACGAATTTTGTCCCATTTGATGTTGGGAATTTTAGAATGGTTCAACAATGGGAAATCTATAATTTATAAATGTGGCCTGAGTTTTTATCGAGATTCCACTCATTTCCGATACAAATTACCTATACCAGCTTTCGTTATAAAACGCTCAGATATATTAATTATTTTTATACAAATGAGACACACATGAAGACATGCATTTATGTTTTAAAGTTACTTTATTCAAAATATGCATAAACTCAAATTTAAGTGTATGCTATGAGGAAAGTTTCGAAAAGATTTCGCATTCATGATGTAACCTCTACAACAGATAGAACAAAGTTCGAACATATATACTCGTGTGTATGAATTTTAACGATGCTTCTCCTCCATCTTACGCAATAACCTAAGCTCACTGGAGAGACGAAAAGATGCTCCCTAATTAATTGGAACCACGGAAACAGACTAATACGTATAATTGACAATCGTTGTCTTTTTGGCGCATGCAAATGAACTTTCTCACCTGGACATTTCGATCGCCGCTTGGCGAGAGATGTGCTCTGAATTGCTACGGGAAAAGATGAGGGGTTGTTTCCAGCTTGCTTTTATGAATATGGAGGTATAATTGCAAAGAATAAGTAAGACAATGGAATGGATGTCTTCTGATAGAAAGGAATTACTATGAGCAGACTAGTATTTACAAAAATAAGATGAGGCATACGGATTCAAAGGTTTCCATGGCAATGAAATGGGAGAACAGAGCAGAAATATACAATAATATGGCTGTAAAAATAGGAAAGTGATTTATTTAGTAGAATTTATTAAGACATATTTGCATTTAAAAATAATTTACAACTGTGATTTTCATTGCAATTGATGACTCTTGCAGCCTTGGGTATAAGGACTGTAGCACTAGTTTGGCAAATCTCCGATAAGAAATTAAAGTACTGATGCGAAATTCTAACATTTTGTTTCAAATGGGTAGTGCTACCTGAATACCATATAGTTTAGAAAGGATGTTAACCACACGTTGTTCTTACTACGTTTAAATCTGCCTTAAATGTCCAGCTGAAATTAGAAATAAGTCACATCAAAAATCTCTGTTGGTTGATGACCCAGGAGCTTAAATGTCACGCTTCCTGTCAGTTTTTCCCAAGTGATACTGCCAGACTGAAATCAGTTATGGGAATCTTTCATGTGTAGAGATATTAGGTTTTATGAAGCAGGAGATAGTGAAAAATGAGCAACGCTTTCGCTGGGACTCGAACCGCGGACCTCTGGAATACTCTCCCAGCGTGCTGACCACTACACCACGAAGGCATGCGAAGAAGGCGGGAGAAATACCTTATACATGTACAACAATTGTTCTGTTGAAGTGCTAAATGATGAGCATTTCTTTAAAAGCCTAGCCCCAAGCGAGTTTTTAGTAGTGATTTGATGTTACTAAGTTGTCATTACTAAATGATACATTTAAAGCATTAATAGCATACATACTTGTTGATTCTCTTCAACCATCATTCTGAAATCAACATTTTAAAGAGTTAAATGTTTGAATAGTATTCATTAGATTTGAGTAACATGAAATCTTTTTATTCGGCCCATGTATTTTCAAATAAAATATTATAATCTCTTCCGGTATCCCTTTCAGTTTTCTTGAACTCTTGAGTGCGATTATTGAAAGGAATTTAAATTACTTTTGTTAAAAACTCTTTCTCAAAGAAAATACTCAACAGAATCCAAAAAATATCAAATTATGTATGAAATATCATTTGACTGAGACCTTGAGGCTTTCTCACTAACAGACTACTTGCGACTCTATCGAAGGTTTTATAAGAATAATAACTTGCAAGTGCTCTACATACAGGGAAAGCAAGGGAAATATCACATATTCTCCAGAAACTGAACAAATGACGGGATACCAAAGTTTCACTTAGTTTATTTTGCGACGAGGAAGCAAAATATTACGCAGGTATGTTTTGTTTTTTACAAGCCAATTATATACATATTGATTCCTTTGCGATTTTAAATGAAAATATTACACGCTGTTCTTTGACTACGACAGCATTTATAACTTATTTTTTATCAAATTTTCGGATTTCTTTGCACCACTTAATAAATGACTATGATAACTGATTAGAACAGCTGCTGCATATTGCTTTAACCGTATACAGGTTCTCTCTCTAAAACTATTTTGGAGTTGTCCCAGATATTATATTCTATGCATGTGTCCATTCTGTATCACTGTGAATATTGTTATTAAGTATATAAATAAAGATTCGCGTTGTGAAGTATAGTATTAAGTATATAAGTTGTGAAGTATTGCATTAAGTGTATACGTTTGAGTTGTAGTAAGTATATAAGTAAAGGTTCTTGTCCAGAACTACCCCAATATGAATTTTTATAAATTATATTTCCTTTCAATATACTGTGGTAAAGAATGGAATTGTTGATTCAATTCTTGCATGTTTAGTTTAGCATTTTCCCTAGCTTAATAACTGCATTTTGATATCATTGTTGTTACTTATGCTCACTTGTCGGACTCAGTCAGCTCATGCCCACGAAATTCCTCGTGGCAAGGAGCGCAAATTTACGCCTGGCATTGGCAACAGCCTTGAGCATCTAACACGTGACAATGCGATCTGGCTCAGTTCCGCCCCCCAATTTTGATGGAGAGCATCCCGGGGGTCGGGTCCGAGGGTCTCCCACACTCTCCCCTTCCACCAAACCATACGAGAGGACTTTCGGCTCGCCTCATATTTACAGTGCCGCCATGCCGCACATACACTATACATTTACAAACATCCATGCCTTCTCCGGGCCCTTCGGTATGGCAGTCAACGACGGTAAATACTATACTGGTTGGGCGGCATTCATATCATAAGTTGGCTTGTCATATTATTTGCAATAATCATGAAAGAGAGTCGGTTTGAACGCTTAGCTAGCGCCAAACCAGTCCATAACAATCATGATTACAATTCCATTATTAATCGCTGTTAAGAAATAGCTTCGCAAACGAAAACCAAATATTCTCCCAAACAAGCTCTGAAATTCTTTGTATAACATAGTTGTTATTTTTAGAAAAATATTTTAAATTATAGGAGTATTTTATAATCGTTTTATACTCTTAGTTATATTTTAGTGCATTTTAAAAGTGTTTAAATACATAGGCACAATATCTGCAATGAAAAATCAATGATTATATATTTTACACAAAGGAATACCATTAACATTTTAATGCAAAGTAACTGCAGTACGCATTACTTTAGTAATCTGAAACGCTTGTGATTCACTCAGTTTGTATTCAGGTATTTAATATAAAGGCACGTTTTCCTTCCCTGCATATTGCATACCAAATATAGATGTACTGTATTTCCTATTAGAATAGTTTAAAACCGACAAAGCATATTTTAAATCTGTATCATTTTATTTATATTTTTGTACATATTTGATTAAGCATAACAGCCCTTCAAGGTATGTTGTTTCAAAAGTAATCAGGATCACCACATGTTGATTAATTTGGATACTAATTACATATGATTTACATATCGTTTGATTACATATACTCATTTCCTTCACATTTAACTAAGCATATTAGCTCTGCAGCATATATAGTTTTAAAAGTAATCAACATCACCTTATGTTGATTACTTTGGATACTAATTACATATGGCTATGTTATTACAAAATAGACATTTAATAAATTATTGTTGTTTAGGGAGCTTAATGTGTTCTCTAAAAGCAAATGTAATATTTGGTTACGATCATTGTACAACAAAAGTTTGATCAGTAAAATATTCACTATACTTCAATAAATTAAATACGTAGCGTTCTGTACTTTGAGGTAAAACGATTTAAAGACATATTAGCAATTAAAATATTTATGTTACCAGCTACGAAGTTAATTAAGAGCACTGTTTTACCCATTACAGAGTCACTAAAAGCCAAAACAATCAGATTTTGTCTTTTAGTTTCATATACATCTAAGCTAAAATATTCCAATTTGCTCAGTGGTAAGTTGTAAAAAGTCATTAAATTCATTCAGGAACATCGCTACTCATTTTGCACGTTAAACTAATGCAAAATTAGATTCAATATCCAAAAATCCCTTTCTTTCGCGATTACAAAACTGTTCAATGAAATTATGTGTTTTATTTATGAAACTTTGCAAGTGGACGTATATACCGAATATATAAGGAAAGAAAGCCTGTATTGAACATTTATGAAGACTTTGTATAACATAGTTTTCTGTTTTAAATTCTGATATTTGAAGTTAATCACTATGTTAAAAACGTAAAAGAAAGAAAAAGTTAAAGTCGTTACTTCGCCCAGTTTTTTGGTTGCCATTGAAATGAGATTCGTTTCGGTAGTAGAAAACCTGCTTAATCTGTGACATTTTTTATAAAATGACTTTTTCTAAGAAATTCATTTGTACTAATGATGTGAAATGTTGAAAAATGTATGCATCTATCAGAAGACGTTAGTAGTTAAAATTTGCATTCCACAGATCTTTATCTTTGTCCCACACATTTGAAGGTCCAAATTCCTACCGGGAAACGAATGGGAATATATGCAATGATAGAAAAGAGGGGGAGTGCGGGCGAGAGAAGAGGGTGTACTGATGATTATTGATCCGAAAAGGCAAAAAGGCGGAAACCGTAGAGTTGTTCTCCCACCACAAAAATTTGTCCTGAACAGTGATTCCGTTCGAGAAGGTAGACGACGAAAGATTGATCGTGCCGGCTTCGACATCGAACAATAAAAATCGTCTGTTGGGAGAACGACAGACGCTACTTAGCTCGACATGTTCGCTAATACTTAAATTATGATAATAAATTTCTAAACTTTGACTTCAGTTTTAAAATTAGCTTAAGTGTTAGCAGCATAGTAATAATTAGTTTCTATTTTGAAACACTGCAAACGGTACTGTCAGATTTTTCAGATTATTTTTAATCTTTGAACTAAAGCTGTGCTCAAAGTTTCAGATTGGTAGACTAATCTAAACAGCATAAGTATTTGATCAGTTACATGTAAATTTTAAATAATAAAGAAAAAAAGAGAAAACAAAGCAGATCACATAATTTTTTTTACATGGCGTCTAAATCACATTATGTGAAATACTAAAATATGAAGTACTAAAATATGCTTTCATTTCTAAAATATGAAGTTAAGTGTTCTAAAACTGCATGAAAAATCATAAAACACCAGAAGTATTTATAAATGGATATATAAATATGTGAACAACTTTCGAATAAAATAAATTTAATCCTAATATGATTAGTGGAAGCTAAATCTGATTAGATTTACTGAGCAGGAGTAATTTATTTCAATGTGTACAGAAGACAGGATTTTTTAGAAATATCACAAGCAAATATAATCCAAAATCTAATACCTAGTATTCTAAAACATAAATAAGATTGGATATCCTTTCTTTTTTAATGTCAGTTATTGTTCATTTAAGTCGACTGCATTTATATAAACTTTCAAATTCTCACTCAGCGAAGCAAAAAATTATCTCTTCATTTTTTAATACGTCATTTTTGACTTAAATGAACAATAATAATGCTGAGTGACAAAGTATTGTAAATATTGCATGCCCGCATACAATACTTGTAACTTCAGCTGCAGGTAAATGTCAAGGTGTGCTTTTATTTAGCGCTCTGATCTTTTTTTGTATATAATTAACTAGAATTTTAGTGCCTTTTAAACATTTCGTTTCTAAATTGCTTTCCGACAATCCACTGCGCGGAGAATAGTTTTGCAACAAGTTTTTTCTAATAATACCAATGGTAGTATCAGAAACAAAATCACTGAACATTACAGCTGAGGTATCTGATAATTCCTTACAATGAGTAAACATTAATGCGTTTCCAAGTACTATGTAAAACATCTTCAGCACTCATAAGATTAAAAGTTATTGTTAAAGATTCAAATAATATTCTAAGGCAGTGGTCTCAAACTGGCAGCCTGCGTACTGCATGAAGCCTGGAATTACATTTTCTATAAACTAATTAACATTATCATGGCAATAATTATTATGTCAAGACGTTTAAGAAAAGTTTACGATTTCAGTGATTTTGAGCGTAATTTTGCGTTACATTGATTGCCATTTAAAAGAACATAAATAACATGAAAATCTGCAAAGGAAACAGCTAATTAATTAACGTCGGGATATAAATCTTATTAAAAAATTTGAAGATACAGATTTGGTTAACTTTTTATCGTACTTGTCAAAACATAAATAAGATAAATACTCCCACTTAACGAAATTCTGCAGTAAGAATAATCCCGTTGTTTGGGAATATATATATGCATGAATAATTTTTTTCCGCAATTGTTTGAAAATTAAAAAGCTTAAAAATACAGCCAGAAAGCCGATGAGCATCCAAAAATCGTGATATTTTTTAATATTTTTTCTCCAACATTTCATATTTAATAAAATTCGAAATGCAATCGGTTCGTTGTACACTGGTGTCCAAAAGTTAAGCATAAATTGTAAAATGCGAAAAACATGCAGTAAATATTCGTAAAATTATTATTTTAAATTTCTTGCGCATATTAATTGGATGAAGAAGAAACATTGGGTTTATGCAAAACTTTTCAGTCGACAACGTCCTGCGCGAAACACCTGCGCATGTCGGAACGCAGAGAAACCGATTCACGCAGCATAGGCAGTTCAGACAAGCTTCGGGCAACTGCTCTGCGAAAGAACGTTGTTAACCATCAAACAAGGTGAATGAGGGCACAAAGACGCCAACTGGAGATGTTTGCGAAAGGAAGAATCGTTGGAATGCTGGAATCCGGACGATCACAAAGCGAAGTGTCTCGAATTCTGAATGTGAACCAGTCTGTGATCTCAAGACTGTGGCAGAGGTTTCAAAGAACGGGAGATGTTACCCGAAGACCAGTATTAGGTCGACCAAGAGTCATAACCCCTCGCCAAGACCGATATCTGGTAATAAGTGGGCGACGTCAGAGGGGCAGTGCTGCCAGAGCACTGGATTCGGCGCTCACCGTCGCCGCAGGAATACGAATTTCAAGACAAACTGTTTACAGGAGACTCAATCATGCTGGTCTGTATGCCAGAAAACCAGCAGTTTGCATTCCTCTCATGTCTGCTCAGAAACGCGCTCGTTTGAACTGGAGTTTGAAACATCACAAACTGGAATGTGAGAGAGTGGGTCAATTCAGTGACGAGTCCCGGTTTAGTCTGAGTACTGATTCTCGTCGGGTAACGATATGGAAAGAACGTGGAACACGTTTTGAACCAAGAAACATATCGGAAAGACATCATTTTCCATCAAGGGTAGTAATGGTATGGGCAGGCATCATGATGGACGGCCGCACAGACCTCCATTTCTTTGACATGGGGTCTGTGACTAATCAAAGGTACTGAGACGAAGTTCTTGAGCCTTATGTTCGCTTGCTTCGAAGTGCTGTCGGTCCTGACTTCATATTCATGGATGATAATGCGCCATGTCACCGAGCAGTGCTGGTTGATGACTTCCTTGAAACGGGAAACATCCAGCGCATGTCGTGGCCTGCGAACTCCCCTGATTTAAATCCTGTCGAGCATGTATGGGATATGCTCAGGAGATAAATTGAAGCCCTTTCGCACCCACCAAACTCCGTTACAGAACTGAAGAGATCTCTCCAAGAAGCTTGGAACCGTTTGAGCCCACAATTCATTCATCATCTCATAGCAAGTATAGTAAATCGCTGTTCAGCCGGCCTAGCTGTTAGAGGTGACCACACGCCTTGCAACATCAGTAATTTATTTAATGTTTTCTTTTTAAAGTGTGAACCCTTGCTATTCTCAGTTTTCTTTCAAACTGCTACTTCTGATAATAAAATTAATTATCATCGTTCTTTTGATTTGCTTCCTTATTTTATAACCATTTTACACTCGCATAACACGTTTCCCGCCATTCTGATTTACAGTTCCTTCTTTATTCACATAATTATCAATTATGCTTATCAAATTTCATTCCTTGCACCACTGGGGCAAGAGAATTATGTATTTTTTTTAACTTTACTAATTAGTTTCTTATGAGACAATATTTTATATATATATATACAAAACTCAATAGACAGAAGATAAAACTTTCTTAAAAGATTACAAAAACAAAGTTTAGAAACTAACAGACGATATGCGCAATTGTTTCTGGTTCGCAAAAAACGAAAAATTTTAAATGCATGTTTTCAGTTTATTTCCTATGAAGGTCCTAACCATTTTGTATCACGAAAAAAGTCGCACGCAAAAGGTAGTACAAGAAAACATTTTACAATATTGAAAGCATTACTAAGTAAAAGAAAATAAAAATAAATATTAATCTCCTCAGTTCAACGCTTCAAACAGGACTTATCAAAGGAAAAGTGTTTTGAAGCTCAAAACCAAGTTGATCAATGAGTTCCGAATACAAGTTTCGTTCCTCTGAGACATTTGTGATTCAGGACCGTGAATTTCGAAATACATTTTCCGTTTAAAATAACTTTCAGTGACTCTCAAATGCTCAGACCTTTTCCCGACTTGCATTCTTAACCCTTAATACAGCAAAATTGACGTATATGCTCAAAAATGCAAATTCAAAATTTTAAAAAAATATACAAACAAAAATCGCTAAAACAATTTTTTAAGGCAAACGAATTAATTACAATCAGATACAGTTAAAGGATTCCCTGAATAAAACTAACAAGAAAATTGTCAGTATTTAAAACCTAAAAAAGGGGCGGTTCGAACGCGTGTAGATTTAGCTTTAGACTGAATCGATAAAATCAGATAAACTTTGAAATCAAAATTGATTGCTCTAATTAATTTCAAAAGCAGGTATAGAGCGAAAAGAAACAGCCCAGAGTTATATAGAAATTTAAAAAAAACTCAAAATAAAATCTCCCTAGACTAAAGAAAATCAAATTAAGAAGTTTACTTGGAAGAAACAAAGAATTTGATAGAATTTTTTTTTAATTCTACGAAGTTTGAAAAAATGTTTTTGAAAGAAAAAAAAGCGAATTCAGACTGCCCTGAACAACTAAATTTGCAAACTAAAGCAAACGAAAATTGAAAATCGTTGAAGACAATGTAAAATGAAACGTGCAAACATACCCTTAACGTCTGTGGAAAAAATGGCAGAAAAATGCCTGCCTGATAGCGGAGATGTAAACCAGTTCGACCTGGGCAAGTAATTCCAAATAGGGGAGAAAAGGGAATGTATATTCATAAAGCTTTCAGGTTTTATATTACGCCCAAAGAGATGTTTTTTTAACGCTTTGTGCGTTACATTTATTTATTAAATACCATGTTCTTCGCACTTAAACCATAAAATTCAATTCAAAAGCAATATTATAAAATAATTAAAAAAGAACATATCTTTAGAGTTTCCGATACACAGTGTCGCGCGTTGGAGATAAAAATATGTTTTCCTTCCGTACAGTGTTGTCATTGCTCGCTTTGAAATCGTCGAGTTTGTTAATAAATTCGTTAAAGTTTTAAGAAATATGGAATAGGTAATAAAACAAATTCCGAATTCCAAATTTGGGCTTCCAGATGCCTGTATTCGAGTGGGCAACTATGCTATTCAAAATTTACTGTCTTTAGGTACCGTTGGATTTTTCGCAGTGCGAAACACATACATACATTTATGCAGCTTCTTTATTATTTAATTTAAATATGAATCAGGGCTCTAATATTTGGGGCAACAATTTGAAAAGTAAAACGCTGTTCGTGTGAATCAATACAAAATGCGAAAACAAAATTAATAACCCTTCTGGGCAAATTGCCTCTTTGCGCTAATAAATATAACATGAAATATTTTCATCTCCGTCATTATCATTATTGTTGATGCAATTTTGATAGTTTAAAAGATTTGCTGTTGAAAACAAACTTTTCATCTTATTTAAAAAAGTCAACCCATTGCTTTTAGATCATGCATTTGGCATGCAGTTTCAGTTTGAGACCGTAGCATTGTAATGTCAAATACTTGTACATAAAGGAAGAAAGACTGATGGACATTAGGCCTAAAAACTGAATTTCTAAGTAAAATAGCAATGCTAATGAATAAATCGTTATGACATCAACACCTGATGTAGCAGCTATCGATTATTTTTCCAAACTTACGATTTAAATGCGTCACATAATTAGGTCTCTGATATTTTCTCAAACAAAATAAATTAAACTGATTTCTATTACAAAGCAGTCATGTACATGTATAAATTTATCATGGCACTTTACAAAGTCTAATATTACAAGATAAAAGTAGTTTTAGCTAATAGAAGGTGTTTAAAATGTATTATATCTGAAGAGTAAATGTAACGTGTACTAACAATAATTTACAATTGCAACTTTCTTCTGTAAATGATATCTTGATTAAAGTAGCAATTTTCGAATTGTAAAGGAAGTTTAATATTCCACTATTATTTACTCTTATTGCAGGTGTTAAGCCGACAAGAATCAGAATATCAGCCGATAAGACCATTTTAAACTTGCATTAGTAGTTCCAAAAGTTGTAGTATAGAAATACTTCTTCATCTGCTAAAGTACAAATGACAAACCCCATCAAAATATCCTCTTTCGTTTCAGGAGATTATGAGAATTCTGCTGTCCATCTTTTCTTGCCTTCGGTTAGCTATAAAATTACTCATACTTTACAGAAATTCAACTTTCGGGTCGTGTTCTCATCTGTCATTGAAATTCCATGCTTAAAGAGCCCATTCCAGGTAGGAAATCCTGTGGTATATATAGGATTTCTTAGCAGTGTGTCTTAGCAGTCCATCGGTAACACTAAGATAGCATTAAAATTTCAAACAAGGAACATGAGCCATAGGTTAGGAAGAAAGAACACATTATTTCTTTGTTGCTCAACATTGTGGGTTAGAAAACCGCATTTTCCACTTTTTTGCTGCCAAAGTTATTCAATAAGCATCTTCCATTGGCGAATTAGATACTCTAGAGGCGTTTCACATGCATAAAAACTTTCAATTCTAGTTAGAAATACGAAATCCAATCCGTCTATACCCTCAATGTTTGAAGAAATTGTTTCATACTTGTTTTTATTTTTAATCAATAGATAACACAAGTAGCTTGACTTCCTCTCTCATCAGTTCCACGTATTGTTATTACCTGAGAATAAACTTCTCTTTCGTCATTTGCACTTCTGTAGCTGATGGAGAAGGTTCTATATTTAAACTTTAGGAACTACTTCTGGCAAATTTACAGTATTATGCTGATTCCTGTTGCCTCTGTTACCTCCAATAATCTTTACTTGGAGTGTTATTTTAACTCAGATATTATTTACTTATATCTGAGATGTTAGAGTTTACTTCATCTATAGAAACTTATTAGTCGTTACAATTTGAAATTTCATTAGGTCTCATTCAGTCATAATATTATTTTACTCTTATAATTATTTTGGAGAAGATAGCAACAAAAATTATTTTGAAGAAAATTTTATTAGGCAAGGAATTGTTGCTACAAGAATTTTGTAAATTGTTCACGAAAAGGGAAATAGTATTTATTATGATATTAGACATTTAAAAGCAGGAAATCCTGAAAAGCTAGTTGTGTCGTCGCCAGAAATCGAACCCAAAATTTACCAGTTACTAGCTACATGCGCTGAGTTCTTCAGCACAAGAGTCCATGAGGAGAAATTCCTTTATTGCTTTATACTTTCCCCACTTCTCTGACTAAACACATTCAGTAGGCCACTGAAACGAGACCCAATAGGCATATTCAACATGATGATGTGTTATTGTGTGATATATTTTAATTCTAGCTTTAATTTAGAACCATTACATATTCGGAAACAGGAAATATTGAAATTACAACTATGTCTTCTCAAAGATCTTTCAAGGTCCGAGTTAGCATTTTAAATGCTCAATAATGAAAAACTTCCATTCATTAGAAATAATTTCAGTAGTTCCTCCACACTAAAAGGAACATCATTAGAATAAAGAATACGGTAGAAAAGATACGCATAAATTTATTACCTCCCTAATAAAGTATGTTTCATCTGACAATTAATTCCACTAAGCTTAACCATTATTTTCCTCGATTTTTCTAAGCTCATAGATAACATTAAGGCATTAAATTCCATGTTTCACGTTATTCCTATAATCTATATTTCAGATAAGTAATCAATAAGGTCACCAATCGCAAGCACCGCGTCGTTATACACGCAAGAGACTCACCTGTGCAATTTATTCATTCTTACAAACTGATCAAGCATTAATGTGAAGATGTACTTCACTTTGAAAAAGCGTCGTATTCACAGAAGGTTATAGTCGATGAAAACCACCTGCTGACCCCACGCTAAAGCAGAAGTGCTTTTGCCTACTCTCAGTTACCAACTATCAGCAGTGAGCAATATGTACTGGTTACAAATCACAAAAGTATTCGGAAGGACGAATTTAAGTTCTTTCATTTATCCTAAAGATCAATAATGGCTACCACCAGAAATTATTACTTTGTAGACGTGGATTATATGAAATCAAAACTGAAGTTCATTTCAAGAAGGATCGTATTTTAACTAACATAATTCATGAACATTTTCGTGGAGAATTTCTCCAATAATATCATTCAAAATATACTTTCTCTAGAACCATAATTCATACTATTTATAGAAGGCTTTCTTACCGTGATTGAAAGTTCCCTATTTCACGCAAGTCACAATTATTTGATTCCATAAAACGAAACTCTGTGACAGAGTGACAATATATAAATAGAAGTACACGTTGTAAATTACCTGGAGCTGAAATTAAAAGTACAACAAGTATTACAAGCATTACAAGTGGAATAGATAATTTTTGACTTCGCTCACTGACAATACAAAATCTCTGACACAAGTTGTGGGTTCTACTTGTCTAACATTTTTGTGAAAACTGAAGAGTAGTGACGTCACAGAAGAGGGATTAAAATTACTCTTTATTACATTCTTTATGAATTTACAATGCGTCAACTCGAAGCTAACAAACTATCCCGCTGCTTGGGCTTTAACTGAAATTAATAAGAACTAAACTCAAAATTTAAAGATATTAGCAAGTAGTAAAATTACGCTACAGGGCTCAGACTATCCTGTTTCCTAACAGAGCGTTGATAACTTTAGTGGCAGCAAAGTAATAGCTGTTACACCACGTTTAACCAGCAATAAGTGCTAAGCCGAAGCTCACGCTACAACAGACATAGAGTTTGCCCACACTCTCAAACTTTTCCTTCTAGAACTTGATACTTAAACCTTTTCTCTCACTGATAGAATTTGAATTACTTCACGCGCACTATTAAATTTAAATATCCTGGCATTGACAATTAGGGGAATGAAGGCTTATAAGAAAGAAACTTCAAATTAAATTAAACTGCTTATTTAAAATAAATAGAAATCCCTACAATGTAGTCAACTCAAATCTCTATCAAAATAATCATTCTACGTTTTTCATTGGACCAGTTAATCTTCTTCAAGAATTTTGGATCATACAGTCTTAAAGTCGAGATAATCTTTTTTTCCTTTGCCTGAAAAACGTTATAATCGTCCGATCTTTCGGCGATTGCTTTGGCTTAAGTGGAGGTGGTATTAACGAGGCATACGTGTATAAATTTTAATTTCGAAAAATTACTTTTTACGATAAAATTAAGCGAGAATTCTCAGATATATTAATGATGATTTTTAAAATATTTTATTCAAGCTATGCATTTATAAAATTACTGTAAAAACGTCTAAAGTTTAAAAGCTTAACGGATCTTTTATACATACTAGGTTCTATATTAATGTATACTGCCAAAAAAGAGTCCAAAAATGTTTTCCTTTAATTAAAGGGTCTTTTTCCATATTTCTTAATTAATTCATTATTCCTTAGAAGCTGAGTATGATACGACTATTCATTATTAGTAGTAATTTTCACTTTTTAAAAATTTTTACGGCTTAGCCTCGTTTTACTCTTAAGAATTTTACGTTTCCTTCCATATTTCTTAATTAATTCGTTATTCGTTTCCCCTTGTATGTAATAAGATACTTCATTATGTATATAATTATTTTCGTTAACTTTTTATTCTTCCTTCTCAGGAACATGGTACTCAAGAAATTTCAGAAAAGTTTTACCTTTGTATAGAGATCAAAGGTTTCTTTCGGAGCGATCCAGATGATAAAAAATTGACATTATTTGGATCGATAAAAACGAGAATCTAGTAATAATAATATCTTCAGAATTATTCTAGAATATCTAGTTTCTGGAAGAGAGAGCTGTTTTCATAAAATGATACTTTTAATTACTGAAGTATTTTCAAACATATTTCTGAAAACTTCCTTTTGATCTCTTTTTAAGACAACTCTATATTTTCTGCATTATGTCCAAGTATGATACTTTAAATAATTTGCATGATTTACAGAATTTTCATTATCTTCAGAATGCATTATTCATTATTCTGAGAATGCACATATCATAAGTTTTTGATTTTTATAATACTATGAAACAAGGATTATTTTTGCAACATTAATAATTTTGCATATTTATGTTCCTGTTTGAAATATAAAATAAAACAATAAAATAAAAATGTAAATAAAAAATCTGATGAGGACACCACATTAACTTCCTTGAACGAAATACTAAATTAAACGCATTTTTTCCTGCGTTTCATTTAAAGTTATTTCCTCGAATTTCATTAGAGACAGATTTCTCAGTAAATTAATTCAGTTCTCATTTTGCCGTAGGGCAAAAATGCATAAAACCTCAAAATATCTTCATTAAAAATTGAGAGCTATAGAAAAACATAAAGCACTAAATACAGTTAAAACAATTAAAAAAACAATTTTTAGAATTAAAATTAGAGTTTCTACGCAAAAACAGGCAATTCAGCCAGCAGGAACAAAACAGATTTCTCGGTGCACAAAACTGAAAGCTGATGAAAAAAAAAAAAAAAAAAAAAAAAAAATTGATGGTGCAGAAACTGACTTATTCCACTATTCTGCTAAGTTTCAAATGTAAACAAATATGGTTGCTATGGTAAACAAAAATTAGGATTAGTCGTACTTAAACAACTTTTAAATTGTTAATAATTCTTTCACTCTTGCATGCAGATTAACTAAAAGTATAAAAACCTTAACCGGAAGATAAGAGTAATATAATTCGATCATTTTTAAAGCAAAAAATATGCTCAATAATATGCCAACATATAAGAATTGAAAAAAACTGAGCTCACCGAGTAGCAGCAGTATATATATATGCTACTCGATGAGCTCAGTTTTTATTATCAGCTCAGTTATTTCCCAAATTATATTTCTAGAGACATTAGGTTATTTCGAAGCAGGAGACATGAGAAATAAGCAACGCCTTCGCCTGGAATGGAACCACGGACCTCTCGGTTACGCGTCGAGCATGCAGACCACTACACCACGAAAGCATGCGAAGAAGGCAGGAGAAATACCTTATATACTCCCTCTTTTAAAGGGCGACTGGGGTTTTGGGGACCCAATCGCCAAATCGCGGTGGTGGAGAATCATCATCCATCACCCTTTTTAGTTCGGGCGCCAGTGTAGAGACATTAGGTATTTTTTTTTGGAACAAGAGAGATGAAAAATATGCAATGCCTTCGCCGGAGATCGAACCACGGACCTCTGAAATACCGGCTCAGTGTGCTGACCATTACACCACGAAGGCACGCTATGAATGTGGGAGATATACCTTATATATTTATACATATTATATATATAAATATAATTTAGGAAATTAAAATTAAAATATAATTTTCTAAGGATCTGTAAGAACTACAATCCCTAACCTATTTCTTATTTTCATGAACTTTGCAAAAAATATTTAATAAGCATTTGGAATAGAAAAGGTAAAAACATATAAGAAATACAAAGAGTTCGAAATTCATTAGTTAATCTCTTTCATTCAAACAAAAAGTCCAGTTATGCTGCTTATTCTTGAAATGAGTCATTTATATATTTTATTCTACTTTACAATTATTTAAGGATTTTTACACTCGAAACACATTGTTTATGTATAGTGTTCCAGTTTATCTTTGATCTTCAGGCAGCCTCATCATAATACCCAAAACCGCTTTTTATCGAGGATCTTTATAACAGACGACTACTCTCTATATGTAAAATAAATACTATAAAAGCAGAAGGAATAAAAAAATAATGCAATGTAAATCGCCCTTATCAAAAGCTATAATATTTGAATAACTAGTTGATGGGTTTCACAAATAAAACGAACTCCAGATTCAATAAAGAGCATCTTAAATGAAATTCCCAAAATAAATCAAGGGATTTAGGCAGCTACCCTACTTAGTACTCCAGAAGTGGGTATCTGAGAGAGTTGCGGAAACTTGAAAATTGCCATTCATTGGAATGTGGAATTCACTTCCCCTCATAAGAATAATATTTTCTTTACGCTGCGTACTTCAAAAAAGCAATAAGGATTTTGTGAACGTTTGGGTTCTTTAAGCATCGTCTAGACAGATTGGATAAAACTATTGCATTCTTCCCTAGCGTCTTCGTATTTTCATGAAAAACAACGTAGATATAGGTTTTTTGAGTAGTTTCCCTTTCTGTTTGGTATGGGGATACCGTTGTTGATGTATTGATATAAGATGTATTTGACTGTTTTGTACTCACTGGTCTTAAACATTCATTTCTGTAATAACTGTTACACATAATCTTGACTTGAACTTTAGATTCCCTGATCTTTGACTAATTATTAAATACTTACAATTTTAAGCAAAAATCCATCATCAATTTAGTATTATCCAAACCTATTTGCATTATGAGGTCTGCAAAATCCATTAGCATTATGAAATTATTAACTTTAGAATCCGAATACTAAATAGGGAAATTAATAACGCATAGAACTGACCTAAATTGATCAAATAACGATAATACTGGAAAGGCGGAAAGAGAATTTTTACGCGAGTGGAAAGGGCTTGAAGTGTACAAAAAGATGGATATATTACATACAGTTTTTTTTTCGCCTAGTAAGTAGGCCACTATTATCTTTTATGAAGGGACGAACAAGTACAGCCATTTCTTCTCTGGGATTCAAACCCGGGCCCTTCGGTACCGCAGTAGGCTCCACTAACCGTCCTACGGTCTGGGCGGCACAATACATATCATAGTTACAGTTAATGCAACCTTCTTTAATACTGTAGCAGCAGTATCCCCACCTTGTAATTTACCTCCTTGTTCCTTAACCAGAATATCTTCTTTCAGTATTCCTCACTTTGCATAATCAAGACCGGTAGGATATTGCACTAAACTCTAGTTATTTTTATTCTATCGACGGAATCCAACTTCTGAGGAGCACTTAAACCAGTGGATCAGCTATTGTGTCAATGTGGAGAAAAAAGAAAGTTAGCAGAATCGAATCTATGGAATGGAAACATTGCTATTTCACATTGGCGCGAGATATTACTTGACAGAAACAATTCTGCCGCATCCAAACAGAGTATGTAGAACTAAGAATAACATGCGTATCAGTCTTTAATAAATATGAAGCGAGCAAGTCAATATCTGCAACAGGACACTTGTTCTAATTTCGCAGGTAAGATACTATCACAATAGGTAGGGTATAACAGCATCTAATCAAGCGGGAAAAAACTTACAGTCCCTCTTCACTGCTCTGGTTAAACATTTCACTGAAAAATTGGTTTTTGTTATACTGATTATTAAAAAGTGCGTGAGGGACTATCTACCTAATGAGAGAGATGATTTTCAGAAAGATTTCCAAGTAAAAAAAAAAAAGAGTGACACTCAAAAAAACATCAATATGATCTCAAAAATTTCTGTTACGTGAATGAGTGCAGTGTTGAGAAAGCATTCCACAGATTTCCTCGGATTCATAATTTATGATGCAGCCAATGAAGAAGTTTATATTAATCGGACATCAATCTTCATAACTTCTTGCAGGTCTACTGCACTATACAAATGTCACTGTATGGTTTGAAGACACTATTGATTTCTTCTTGGATCCCTTGTTTTCCAAAGATCGCCTACCCGTGTGGTGCACGTTAAAGATGTACTTTCACAGTATTGAGCAATACGTAAAGACTTTCTTTTCAATTTTCGCCATTGACAGAACAGTTGGTTTATTGAGTTAGTTGTTAATGAGCCTGTTGGATACCGTCCAAGGAATAAAATAACTTGAGCTTAATGCAATGACCTCCAGGATTTAACGATATAAATAGTGAAAACTATATAATGAAAACACTGCTGTTGCAGAATTATAGTGTATGTTTGGTGTCATGCCTCGCGCTCATTCGAACACGAGGCGGGTTCGTCTGGTGCACTCACCACAATAGGAAATAATCTTTATCCGTTTTTACAATATATATATATAGCGCGCAAAGAAAAAAAACATGTTTCATATCCTTTAACACGGCATGGTTGCCGGTTCACTCCCCAAAAAAGAAAAAAACAAGTCCCGTCTTCACCCCACCAGCCTGCCTCGACCGGTTTTTCCGGGGTAGCTACGTCACTTCCCTTAAGCGTCTTTCAGCTTCGCGAAGAAAGAGTTCTGGAAAATCTTCCGCTAAGGAGAGGAACTTCACACCTCCCCTCTGGTTTATAAATATTTCCGACTTAGTCGAAAAATTTGAAACCCTCATTATTTTGGCACTTACCAGGTAATCCCTCTTTCCCTGGGCACAGCACAAATAAACACAGTAAAACCAGAGAGCAAAAAAAAAGGGTCATGGTACAGTTATAGACAATCACAAAAATAAACAACACATATAAGCATAAAAACTGCACCTGTCCAAATTCCCATAGCAATATGAACAAAACATTGCAATATCAATACAACTCTCTGACACTCCTGTATTGAATAATTCTTTTACTAGAGATACCATAATAACACAATAAAGCAATGACATATTAGTAATGATATTACCTTTTTCTAGAGTAATCACAATAATACACACACAAAAAAAAATAAATGAATGCTACAATATCCATATACCTTTTGTCATATTAGCATTAAACATTATCTTTTCTAGTGTTACAATAACAAACACAAAAAAATTGTATACCATTTTTTTTATTTTTCGTTCACATTATTGGTCACTGATACATTCGTGAGGGATCCTAGACAATGCGTCTGCATCGGAGTTTTTAGCTCCTGGTTTATGCAATACAGTGACTTGGAATCGAGATAGAGCTAATGCCCATCTCTGTAATCTAGCATTCCAGGGTATCCCTTCGGTTAAGTATTTTAATGGGTTATGGTCTGTATGCAACAAAATCTTATTTCCGTATGTCCAAGTTTCGAACTTGTCGAGAGCCCAAATAATTGTATACGCTTCTCTTTCTATAGTGCTCCATTTGGACTGAGCACTAGTTAATTTTTGGCTAGCAAACGTTATCGGTCTAGCTTTTTCATACTCATCTCGTTGCAGTAAACACGCTCCAATACCTATTAGTGAGGCGTCTGTATTAATTTCAAAAGGTTTCCGTATATCCGGCGTATACAAAGACGATGCCGTGCACAATGCATCCTTTAATTCTTTGAATGCCTTTTCGGCTTCAGACCCCCAAGGTATATCATTAGGTATAGATTTTCTCGTAAGGTCAGTTAATGGCCTAGCTATTTTTGCATAATTCGGAACATACTCTCGATAGTAATTATATAACCCCAACACTGATCTTAATTCCTTTTTTGTTCTAGGTGGCTTCAAATTTTTAATGACCTCCAATTTCTCTGGATCTGGGCCATGTCTGCCCGAACCTACTATGTGACCTAAATACTTTACCTCCGACTGGCCAAAAGAGCATTTCTCTAAATTAGCCGTAAAGTTTAATGTCTGTAAAGTACTGAGTACAGCTTTTAAATGTCTAAGATGTTCTTCCCACGTTGACGAATAGACAATTATATCATCGATGAAACTTTCAGCATAATCACTATGTGGTCTAAGAGCTTGGTTCATAACTTTCTGGAAAGTTGCGGCAGCACCTGACAAACCGAACGGCATCACTTTCCACTGATACTGACCCTTCGGAGAAACGAAACTCGTCAGATGTCTACTTTCCTTCTCCATAGGGATTTCCCAATACCCTTTAAGAATATCTAGCGTAGACGTCTAGCGTAGCGTTGCTGCCCCTGCCTTATACCGAAGTTCTTCCGCGTTTTGCATCGGAAATGGGATTATCTGACTTTCCACATTAAGCCCTCGATAATCACAACACAAACGTATGCTTCCGTCCCTTTTTGCTACACACACAATAGGGTACACGATCTCTGCTGTGGAAGGTTCAATTAAACCTCTTTCTAACATATCAGCAATTTGTTTTTCCACCTGGGATTTCAAAGCCTCAGGTACTTTATAAACATGGGGTTGCTTTCTTTCAACTCCCGATTTCAATCTGATACTGTGGGATCCTACCTTCGCACATTTAAACTCCCCGTCAAACACTACATGGAAAGATTTGATTAATCTGCTCAACTGATTCCTTTGCGACCTATCTAAATGTTTCCATTCATCTGAACCAAAGATCCTATCTAAAAGTTTTTCTACCTTAGGGTTTCTTTGAATAGGCGCATACTGCACCTCTCCAAACTCTGTGTCAGCTTCATAGATTATCCCTACTGCATTTATGGGTTGTATGTATTTCCGTAACTTATTTTGATGCAAATGTCTAACAGATTCATCCGGCAATTTTACCAAATACGAATGTGGAGACTTTTTCTCAATTATTTCTCCAGGTCCTGTCCATTTCGAGCAAAGTTTATTTGTTGACGTTGGTATCAGTACGACCACCTCATCACCTATTTCGAATTCCATTTCCTTAGACCTCAAATTATGATGATGAACATATTTCTGCTGCTTGGCTTCCGAATTTTCTTTAGCGAATTTCTCCGCCTCCTGTAACCTATTTCGTAGAGAAATTAAATATTCTGTAACGGATTCCCCAACTCCTTGTGGTAATACTGTCTCATCTACCCAACTTGATTTAAGTATCGCCAGTGGCCCCACTGGCACCCGACCATACATCAGCAAAAATGGTGAGACTCCGGTAGTTGAATTCGGTATCTCCCTATAAGCCCATAACAAATATGGTAACTGCTTATCCCAGTTTCTTCCTTGAGTATTTATCGCGTGATGCAACATTGACTTCATCGTTCCAATCCACCTTTCCACTAGCCCGTTTGACTGCGGATAACCTGGCGTAGAAAATTTTGGCGAGGCCCCTAACTTACTTAAAAATTCTTGTGTTAGCTTAGCCTTAAAGTTCGTTCCGTTATCCATTGCGATCATTCTCGGAACTCCTGTTCGCATGAAAATGTCAATGAAAGCGTCACATGTAGCCTTCGCTGTCACCGCCTTCAGTGGAATTGCCTCCGGCCATCTGCTGTGTTGATCAACAACACATAACACATACTGGTGCCCTCTTGAAGATTTCGGTTCAATCGGCCCTAAAATGTCCGCATTTACCACTTGAAATGGAAGTTCTGGCCGCCCTACTGCTGTAATTGGAGCCCTATCCTTCCCTTTAACTTTCCTTCTTAGCTGGCATTCCTTGCAAGCTTCACACCACTTCCGCACCTCCTTTGACAATCCTTCCCACCAAAACGACATTTTAATCCTTTCCGCCGTCTTCTTTGCTGCGAAGTGCCCCCCTTGTAAGCTTTCGTGAGCCAACTTCACAATTTCTTTCCTGCGGCTTTGAGGAACAACTAACTGACTACATCGCTGCCCATTGATAGTTCCTGTATGGTACAAAATTCCTGACTCTAGCCAATACCCATTCTTGTTATTACGTGCATCCATAAACGCGCTTTTCAGTGAACCACATTCCGCTTGCTCCTGTCTAAAACGTTGAGTTTGCGACAGGGGTGGGTTATCAGCTGACACTTGTTCACTGCCCCCCAATTCTACTTCCCCTTCATCTTTGCTCCTTACGAACGGTGTAGTTCGAGCTATTTCCGTTTCACCTTCGACCTCCTGAGTGGCTTTTCCTGGATCTGTCGACTCTTTTCCGTCCAAGTTACTCGACACCTGACCAACTTCCAATACTAGTTTCTCTTCCTTATTTTCTCCCCAGTAAATATCTCTTTGTTCCCTGAGAAGTCTAAAATCTCGAGGTGTCACTAGCGCTTCCTCGTACAAATTATGCACTATTGCTGCATGAACGTTTACATAAGGCTGTACATCCTCTTCTCCGGACCAGATACTGATAGGTACAGTAACTAATTGGGCTTCTACCTGGGGTCCTACGGCGGGTTGTAACCATATTTTCCCTCCAGACTCCAAATATTTCTCTGGAACGACCGATTTCCGGATTACAGTAATTTCTGCTCCGCTATCAATCACTCCTTTGAACCTAGCGTTGCCTATCTGTAGATCTATCCTAGGTAATACCTCACTTCCCCTAGTTAATGGAATTTCTTCTGCATAGTTAGCTAACTTTAACCCTACGCATATTTTATTTAATCCCTTTGCTTCCATTTCATCCGCATCCCCTTTTTCGCTTCTTCTCTTGGGTTTCGCTATCAGGTTCATCGCTGGGCAAAAACGCTTTATGTGTCCTTCGCCCTGACACTGAAAACATTTTAGAACTTTATTTGTCTGCCCCATTCCTTGAGGTTCTGAAGTTTTTATCCCTTTGTACTTCTCTTTATCAACTCTGTAATCAGAACTGAAATTCCCCTTACTCTTTTTCGGTCGTATTTTTTCCCCTTGTCTTACCAGTTCCTGTTTTTGTCCCATTTTATTTACTTCCTGAGCACTCGTATTATAATTTCTAGGCATTGCTGCAACGTAATTATCCAAATCATTTGCAAGCTCGGACGGAGATAACCAGTTTTCTACCTCTTTTAACAGTGTATGCGCCTTAACATTTGCGGGTAATTGATCTTTTACTTGATCAACGATCAACAATTCTCTTAATTTATCAAAAGTCTTAACTTTTCTGGATTCTAAGTAGAAATCAAGTGATGCCTCAACCCTCGCTTTGTGCTGAGTATACGTTTCCTCATACCTTTTTACACATTTTTCTAAATTCCTTTTATGTTGCAGTGGGATAATATGGAATTCTTTTAATACTGTATCTTTAATTTTCATATAGTTATCTAAATCCCTTTCCCCCAGAGTTGAGATCAAACTTTTCAGTTTGGTTTTTAAACTCTGCAGAATAATTTTCCCCTTATGTTCTTCGGGAATTTTATAGAGATTAAACATCATTTCCGCATGATGGAAAAAGAACGGCCATTCCTCAACTTTAGATGGCGGATCAATCATGACTCCTTTCATTATTTTTAAATGTTTCAAGAAATCATTTCCCTTGCTTTCAGCATCTGAAACCCCTACATCCTCTGAGCCCGATTTACTTTCTCCTTTATCTATTTTCCTACTCTGAATTTCTAGTTCTTTAATTTTTATCTCGTGTTCTCTCTCTAATTGTCTTTCCCTAAACTCCATTTCTTTTAATCGATCTTTAGCCGCATCTGCCTCTAACTTACACTTTTCTAACTGCAGCTCCATTTCCTTTAACTTAATTTGAGCCTGCATGTTCTTAATAATTTCATCAGATTCTTCTGACACCCTATTTCTTCTTTTAGGACCCATATTAATATCTGATATTTCGTTTTACAGCTTTACACATACAACACCTGAATAACACTTGATTTTACAGGCAAACATACATATTACATTACTACTGAATACTACCATTGTTCACTCAGCAAATATTATCATTATAAACACAGTCATGAATAACACCTTTCTCATATTACACATTAACATAACACATAAATACCAAAAATTATAAAAACTTTTGGATTAGTATCAAATAAAATATTTCTGCATACTTTGGCATTACGCCGTAAGGCTTTACATATTTTGGCAACGACACAAACATTTACTTTTCTCAAATTATTAAACTAATTAATTATAATCAATCTATTAACTTCAATTATTAAAATATTTTGTCAATACAAGGCAATAACAAAAATAGATATTCATTTCTACCTTAATTAGTAACATAAGCACACAATTAAATGTTTCAAAATTATTGCTGATATATTTTTGAACTATTTTAACATGCACTCGGCGTACATTATCTCCTTAACAACAAAAATAATCATTATTCCTTATTGGCCCATAAAATGTACTTTCTAAGTGCCTACTGGCTTTAACGAATGCCATATTCTAATCATGTTATACCAACATTAACACAATTTTAATTTTCTCAGTTACTATAGTAATTATAGGGAGGGAGCTCTCTTCATTCATATACTGGGCTTCCCAAGAAATTAAGAGGGACTTACCTTTGATCCCGATAGTAGAAAATGTCGAATTGTACTTCACACTGTACAATTTAATCATCACACTGCACAGACACAACTTAATAATATCACCACGATAATTCTGATGATCACTTTTATCACACACTGGCTAATCACTTTTCACACGACGAGATTTCATAAGCCCTTTCATTCATTTGCATGTGTAGGCTTAGGCATGCCATTTTCTGCTTCCATGACCATCTTCCTTCCTTTGGTGAATTATCGCATTCTTTTAATTCGCATTCATTTAAATCACTTTTTACGACCTTATTTCCTTCGTATTTTTGGTGATTTCCTTTTCCACACCATCCTACCGACTACGCCACTTTGCCATGCTTTGTCATGCTCGAACACGAGGCGGGTTCGTCTGGTGCACTCACCACAATAGGAAATAATCTTTATCCGTTTGATATTTTATCCACTAATTTATTACACATAACAATCACAGCTACACTACAAAACGAATACACTTTTATCCATTAAAATAAACTATATGCAATATGTATATATATAGCGCGCAAATAAAAAAAAATGTTTTAGTCATATCCTTTAACACGGCATGGTTGCCGGTTCACTCCCGAAAAAAAAAACAAGTCCCGTTTTCACCCCACCAGCCTGCCTCGACCGGTTTTTCCGGGGTAGCTACGTCACTTCCCTTAATCGTCTTTCAGCCTCGCGAAGAAAGAATTCTAGAAAGTCTTCCGCTAAGGAGAGGAACTTCACATTTGGTATACAAATACAGTAAGGCCAGGATGTGGTTACAAGTAAGAAGATGTAAAGATGTAAAGTTGATTCAGTTATCTATTATCAAACTATTATCAACTTTACAAGAGGTAAAGTTGATTCAGTTACAAACGTTTAAACTTTATATGTCAAAGAAGAAAAATTTACAACTTAAATTTACAACAAGTAACAAGAATGTAAAGAAATATATACAATACCTTGATATAGCTGAAGGTGTTACTTGGTGTTATACCGATTATAAAATACAACTGTGTGGCTGGCTATATTAACTGATTATTACAAGTTTTGTCTGCTGTAATAGAATAGTGATCATGGGAAGTATAGACCTTAGTGCAGGATATTGCACGCTTTTTTTTCAGATCTTAGATGCTCATGCATGAAAACTTTCATTTGTTAGTTTCCGCAGATGGTAGTTGGACGAAAATCAGCAGTCAAATACATAGTGATCGGGGTCCCCAATCTCGCCACATGTGCAAAGATCAGTTTCCTTTAACCTAAAGCGATTAAGGTAAAAGGTCCATGCCTAATGAAGAAATATGTGACAACAGAGAACTAATACGAAACCAGACTCTTCCGTACCATCAATAGTGGTTAGTCCTAGATCATTTTCGCATGAGTATTTTCTAAATAAATTACCTCAAACCACATCAGCTAAATTTCTAGGAAAAGGTAATGGTGAAAATCTTAAAATTATGCTTAATATTAGAAATCACCAGAATATTTTAATAAAATTCTTTCATCACAACAATCTTAGGCACTATATTATTAATGCAAAGCATAACAGACCGATTAAAGTTGTCATTAGAAGACTTCTTCCTATCTGAGAAACAAATGCACTTATGCCGTTATTCATGATTCAATTATCGCAGAAAGAAAATGTTGAGAAAATCTACGAGCATAAAGACCTTCTGTTATTCTCAATCAGTATCGAAATAACATACGAACAAAAACTCAATCTCACAAGGTTAAAATTGTCATGTCCACATAAAGGAAAATCAGAGAACTTAAAGTGCAGCAACTGCCAATCTTGTATCCTGCCTCCTATCGTGGAGGGACTAAATTTCCCAAAGCGAAAACATTAATAAAATCCTCAAATCAGGTTTCAGTTACTCTCAGGTCCTCAAAAGCCAGACTACCAATACTAAATGAAACACTATTCTAAATGAAAAGCAGCGTACTTCTGCAACGAAAATAATATCAGTTTTACTAAACCAGCATCAAGAAGGAAAAACTTCAAAGCACATCTGACAATAATAAAACAAGCATATGAGAATTTATATAACTATTTATTTGCATGAAAGAAATCAGTGGCATGATAGGAAAAAACAGTCTCAATGTTATGATCTAAACTATTAAAAATTCAGTGCCGAAACTCACGAGTTGAGAGGACCCAGTAGATAGATTATAATCGTATTTGAGATTATGAACGAAATTTGTGAGTATTTTGACTAAACATTAAACTTTAAACCTTTAATGATTACCTTTTAATTATTCCATTTTCTGCTCCTTGATTTAACGCATTCTT
>KK117120.1:396205-421450 GCA_000611955.2 Stegodyphus mimosarum | reverse complement strand
TTTGTCCATCCCTTTCAAAATTGTATAGTGTTCTCCCTGCCCACCCACCAACTGCCTGCATTACTTTCATCCCTCTTCTTACCTCCAGCCAACTGCTAAACTCCTGAATTTACTTGACCAGATAGATGCCCACGCGTGCCAGGATCCCAACCGGAACGATTCGTCCTAAAAGACTTTACGCTAGCTTTCTTCAGTACAGGATTTTTCTGCCAAATAACCCACATTGCAAAAAATAGCCACGGAAATGATATGGTTAATTATTGTAGGTTACTATATACAGGCTAGGGCACTTGCCCAGGAGCTTATGCAGTAAAATAAAATAAAAACTAGACATTTCTAGACATGGCAAAACATGGCTGAAAATATGATTTAGAAGCATTAGGAAGAGACAGAATACACTCCTAACTTCAGAGTAGTAGAGTATATGAATATAACATTTAAATTTTACTGATTCACTTTAATATACTTAATAATGAGCAAAATCAAAGACAATGAAAAATAACAATGTTTATATTAATAATGAACAACGCATACCTATGGACTAAGCACTAACTGCAAATAAGCACTACTAAATCCACGTGGCAAAAATGGTAGAAAATGACTAAATTGAAATAATTATTTAATCAGTACTGAGCCAAACATAGCTGACGATGTAAATTAGAGGCAGTAAAAAGAAATACAGTTTAATACTTTGTAAGTTTTAAAGTACTAAAGAAAATAAAAAAAACACTAAATGTGAATTGATTAAGTACAATCTATGAAAGAAATAGTAATTAAATATTAGAATACACACTAAAAATAATAAAAATGATAAAATGAATGAACAATAAAAGCCTCTTATTGTAAGAAATGTATTCATTACATATAGGCAGCAAGAATTTCTTCTAATATGGCTGCTGTTTGCACGCCAAAAGTAATGGCGAAATTTGCTTAAATGCAGAAAAATGTAATATATTAAAATCACTAAGCAAAACACTGATTGAATGAAGTCACCATCACAAAAATTTGAAAATCAGGAAGAAAAGAAATATCTTACATCCTTCTAATAGTTGTTAGCTTGAAATAGTAGGGACTGAGATATTAAATTTTTAAGATATAATCATAAATTTCTAGACATGAACAAAATCATCGTTAACACCAACGATAACATGATAATATATCAGGGGAGATTGCCGCTGATTGCTTAGAAGCACAAACATGTGGTATCCGTCAGTGATAAAACACTAATTGTATACGAAATAATTGATGCACAAGTTTGGGACTCATAGTCCATTAAGAGAGCACTTGTTCATGAATACAATAAAATGAGACAATGAAACGTGACGCGATTCCGAACCGCTTATTACGCTGTCGAACGTTTATAATGTAGAGTAGTAAATCATATGTCTCGTCGTAACGGCATCGAATCTGTTCGTAATACATTAAGGCTGTCCACGCATGTGTTTCCAAAGTTCACGGCGCTGCAAAATGCTATTTGGATGCAGAATGCTGTGAAACCTCATGTGCTGTTGAGATTAACAAAAACGATTTAAGATCATTTAAGTAATTCTATTATTTATCATTATAATTTCTCGTTACTAACAATTACGTGTTTTCCCAGTTTAACACCAATGTGTCTCCAGATCCAGAATTAACTAAAGTCCAGGGTATATTGGAACGATTCCTGTATAAAATTCACACGATATTTAAAGAAATATATTGTGGGAAAAGTATGAGGGTGTTTGCTGATATGGGTCGAATAATTTCTGTATACTCTGTTTCACTGCTCAAAAACCGACATCTTTGTTATTTTTCGCTCTTGATTACACCGGTACAATTTTTATGCCATTTTCTATAGTGTAGAATCTTGTGCCAACGTACAATTATGATACTGCGGTGGAAAATTTCAGGATATGTCAGCGTTACTATAACTGTGATGCTACGTATTCTATCTCCATTTTCACACATCACAAGTGGTTGTCACCCTGAGTTACCATGCAAAAATTACAATGAATTCCTCTCTTTGCAATAAATTTCTGTACCCTTAACGTCACCAAGTTAGTTAAGTTATATTATGGTCCCTCTCTATATGTAAGTTTACGATTTAAATGTATTAAAACTACGTTAATGTTTTGTTAATAAGTTAACTGCAGCGAGAACTAATTCTTAAAGCTCGCGTAAAAATACAAAATATTCATCAAAGATCTTCAATTCGATCTCCATCATATCTGCATACTTCTCGCAATACAATCGTATTTAAAACTTAATACTATCTACATCAGGATTTTTAAAATGTGATTACCGATAGTGAGATTTTCATTGTAAATTCCAGATGTAAGGGAATTAATTTTATTCAAAATATTCAATAAATCATATCACATATCACAATATTTCTTTAATCTCACGTCACGATATTTATTTATTATTCGCTTCCTTGACATTAAATATTAAAATTGAGATCTTAATATAAGATTTGCTTTCAACACTATCGAATGAAGGAAGAGAAAAGTAAAGTTTTTCTTTCCAGACTGCGGAATATTATGAACATATATGACTTTCTCTGGATATAACTTTCAGTAGGTTGCCTTTATATATGCAAGAGTTTCAAATTAATACAGGACTAAACCTTTGTAAAACGACGATTTTAATATAAAAATGTTTGTTAAAATGTTTGTTAATATCGGATGAATCTGAAGTTTGTCCTCGCCAAAAAGCAAATTATTATGTTCTAATCTAATTAAACCAGTTCCATTAAATTAAGTGCAAACCAAATTTGCAAATGTAAGCACAAATGTGCGTACATTTTCTAACATTAATTCCAGTATAGAACTATTTTTTTGCTAATTTTAAAGTTCCGACTAACGTTTATATCTATTACTATGCAAAGCAAAAGTGACACTTTTTGAATACAAAATAATTCTCTCCACATATCCAAGAAATATTTTGAATATCAGTTATTGTATCTTAAGCTGGTCTCACGTAGGAGTTCTTTTTAATCGACACTTTCACGATCCGAAGAAGTTCTCAACGTGCTACATTCAGAAATTTTTAATTATACCATTTTCAGAAAAAGCGATGCGTATCCCATAACTCTTACATTTAGAACTACAGACTAAACTGTTTTATTTTGTTGTTCATTCTATAAATGTTAATAAATATCATAATTTCTTTTCATTGATTAATAACCTGTGAACGAATACTCATAAGATAAAATAACCTGGCTGGATTATTTAGACGATTATAATTAGGTTAAAACGTAATTGGAAACATTCAGTATGCATGTATATGTATAAACATTTGCGCAAATATTCATTTTATCCTTTTGTAAAATACTGCAGCTTTATTCAACGAAATTTCTCCTTATATCAAATTTAAATGAGTTCTTTCAAAGGTATGGAACAACTTACATTCAGTATGAAATTTTTATACATCGCGTTGACTTTGCGCTCTCAAAATTTAATCTGAAAAATATCGTGTTCTTAATAGAAAGTAAGAAAATTATTCCAGTTGCAAAGGATTATTAGTTTCTATCCAAAGGGCAAACCTGTTTTAATGATTTACATAAATAGCAAAATGAAGAATTATGGCATATACACGACTTCTTATTCCCCCAAGTATTTTGATCTTTTAGCAAGATTCCTTCTCATTATATTGCAGTGCTTATTGGATTATAACTGTTATACGTTCACATATTGCTCACTTTCTAAAAATTAAAAGGCAACTAATGAATTTTAATTAAAGACAAGTGTTGCTCTTCCTATAAATATTAAACTAGAATTACCGAAATATGAATCTTAACGAGAATTATCAAACGAAAACAAAAAAGTCATTGCTGTAATAGTAAATTTGCTAATTCTTCGTTAATTGCTTTCACAAATTTCTTATAAATTTATTGTGACATTGCGTAAGTTTGTATTAATTAAATACTGATATTACGGGATTCTCATGTACTTTTAAATCCTAAAAATATTTATAACTAAAACTATTTGGAGAAAAATGTTAACTGTTTATTCGTTACACGATTTTTCTTAATATCATTATACAAAGACTTGCTGTTCGTTTATTTTAAATCTTCTTTGTTCTTTATGACTATTCATTAGAAATCTGATAATTGTATTATAATAATAGTTTTTTAATAACTCTTCCCCTCTTTTATAATAAATGTAGATTTTTAATGCTTCTAATTACTGATACTATAAATTAGTTATTTTGTGAAACTACTTACTGATAATTGAAAAAAACCGAGGGAAATTTTTCTGGCTAATTGTCAGGATTGAAACTTTTTATGCAAGTTTTAAAGGGAATTTTTTGGATCTTCTACTATTACTTTCTGCTTACAATAAAGACTAATAGAAAAATATCTGTAGTTATACAGCAGTTACTGTTACATTCTTACTATAATAACATTAGTATGTTTATCTAGATGTCGAAAAGCATCTGGTTCATTAACCACGTTTAAAATTTTAAGTTCATTAAAATTTTGATTAAATTTATGTAAATGTTATTTGATGATACCATTTTCAAAACATTTAGAGCTCTTTATTTTTTTAACCGATAGTCTTTCTAGAATATCATTTCAAATTTTGAAGATTTTTTCATTTCTAACAGGATATCTGTAAGATTACGGTGATAATTTTGGGCCCCTAAATATTGTACCTCTAATTTATTCATGATATACCTAAAACGGCATTTTATTATTCTCCATTTTCGACATAAAAATGCTAATGCTTTGTGTCACATTTTATACACCGCAATAAGAATTTTTAGGGTTACTAGAACCTCACTGGAAATTAATATATTTGCTATTCAAAGCGAAAGAAGCTAATTGTTTTAATTTAATCCTTACTGAAGCAAATAATTCTACATGTACTTTTCGACTCCGAATTCGTTAGATTTTGATGCAAACTTTTATAAATAAGTTAGCGTTCAATATTATTGTTCTAACATATCCTTTCTTCCAGACTTAAAATTGAGCTGGTTTCTCTTTTTTACAATAAAATATTTAAATATGCCCTCCTTGTGAATTAACAAAAGCGCTAAAATCATGCTATTTTTTATGAAATTTCAGTCATTATACTAGATAAAAAATAAGTTTAAAAGAAATCAATTTTTATGAACATTTATCTTCTAAACTAGAAGTTTTTTATCTTACACTTATCTGAGTACATATCTTTTATTCAATTCTTCTCAAGTTCTTCATACATTTTCCAACTTTCAGACTTTATTTATAAACGTTTCAGTTTTTAAGACCAATGCATTGTCTTAATTTTTACGTATCATATTTATTATATATTTTATTTATATTAAATAAACACAGCTACCCGTTTAAATTTTGTCATACTTAGATTTTTCCTCCATAATTAATAGAACAATCTTCCTGAACTCTTATTTTGATTACACGTAAAGCTTAAGGGTCTTTATTGCAAAAAAGACTTACTCTGTTAAAAATGATCTCTATTGTAATATACAGGAATACATAGCTTAGTACTGTTAATTGTTTATTTAAATTACCACGCTAAATAAATCCGTACTGAGTGAAACAGCATTTCATTAAAAAAAAATAGTAATTCGTTCCTATCAAATTTTGAAATAATCAATTGTTTACAAATTCGTAAAACATTATTTTTTACCAGAAAAATCTATTAAGTTTTTTAGACTTCTTTTTCTTTTTCCTTTGTTCATCATGCGATAATAAAGAACTGCATTTTCTAATTTTAGCATTGTTTCAAGACTCCTTTTTCCGTCAGGGTCGTTTTCATCAATCAGTTCACATGGTCTTTCAGTGGCATTCAATACTTCTTCAAGATTATTCAGTGTGAAGTTTGCCGAGTACTGAAGTCGCTAAACACTGTTTGTTCCCACCAGGGTTCTATTCTAGGCGAACGGGCTGCCTGCACGGGCGTTCTCGCCCTATGAGTAACATCTATATGAACTAGTTTTCCTTATAAGGTCTTTCACGAAGGCATTCCTTCCTTTATTGAGATAATCCTAGTGTGCTTTGCCGTAATCTCAATAAACCAAACAATCCGGAGTTTTTCCCCCGTTGGCACATTTTCTTTTTCGATTTCACTTTCTTCTTCAAACTGGCTCTTCTACTTTAATGAGAGATTTGTCGTCATGGCGCTGAGATTTCCTCCGAATGCACTTCAACCATATTTCACACACCTCTTATATTATTTTCTCTCACTTCATTCCATGCTTGTACGATATTTTCAACAGCATTTTGGATATTGTAATTTTTCCACAAAAACGTGATCAAAGATGGGACGTTTTTACCAGAATCTGGTTCGATTTGCTGTGAAAGCGTCCTTCTCAAATAAAAAGAAATAGTCTCTTGATCCATGAGCATGGAGGTAGTATTTGGGGGAAGTCCGATAAGATGACCTAGGGCATTATCTAATAACAATACTGCTTTAAAGGTTATGTTTTGTGTTGCACAGTAACTATTAACGAAGGAGCAAAAATAATATTTAAGCCGACTTTCGAACACAGTTTTAGTAACCCAAAGTTTCTTATTAGAATACCAAAACACAGGTAATGAATTTTTAGCATACCCTTTAAAGCGTAAATGTTTTCAGGGTGATACTCAAGCATGGGATTCAGTTTGACATCACCAGATGCATTTCCTCCTAACAATAAGATAATTCGATCCTTTGCTGCTTTATAGACTGCTTGAGATCCATTTTTTCTGACAAATAAGTTTTAGAAAGCAGCTCTATCCAGAGTGTAATTCACTTTGGTCCACATTAAAAATTTGCTCATTAAAGTAGCCTTCTTCTTCAATAATTTGTTTTATTTCTTCTGACATTTTTTACACTGCTTCTTCGTCTGCAGTTGCGCTTTGATCCACAGATAACCCACGGCTCGCTTGAAAATTTTCATCAGTTTTGTTTTCAGACTCACCATTTCCATTTCATCAGTTTTTTTCCTTTAGGTATAGAAAAAAGACTTGATGACTTTGCTTGAATTTCTAGTTGGCGTATGGAAATTATTTTTTGGTTACAGTCCTCAATCCAAAGTGAAAGAAGTCTGTCCATATTTAACATTAATGGACTTCACTGTCTTACGAATTTCGTGGAAGCAAAAGAGTTTGTAGCCATTCTATACTCTTTATATTTCTTTTTATCTTTCACAGTTTTTCGAAATGAAGACTCATTTAATTTTTTATCTCTTAAAATCTTGGCATATGATGCACTGTTTCATGAATTTTAATAGTTTCTAACGTTTCTTGCAAATTCGATATTTTCGTTTGTTTGGTTATCGCAGATAGTATTAGATTTTGATTTTGCGTTCATTATAAATAAAAATTTTAAAAAGAGCGAATCAGATGGTGAGAATGACAAATAATAATGGAGTATGGCTATCGTAGACGTTGACGGTAATGTCGCTCTGCGACATCTCCCGGCAAACGTCCATGCACGCATGACCTTTTAACACTGTTCATTTCGAAAAAGAAATGGGACAATTCTGTATCTCCCGTTCTACTAGACGATTGACGAAATTCAACTTGCGTTTTTCATGTCTCGAAATCGTGACTTGGGATATGTATCGGATTTATATATAGCATTCTTCTAACACAGGTTTTTTTACATAAATCGGACTTTTTCTAAAATGACATGCAAACTTTTTGCCTTATTTCGATTTTACAACTCAAATTATGCCGAACTACCAAGTTTTGTAAAAATGCACGAGTAGTTTTTAAAAAATTAGCTCTCAAAATTTTATCTCCTTAATGTTAATTGAATCTGATATATATATTTATTAATTAAACTTACTTGATTCCTTCTTTCAGAATTCGAAATTTAGGCTTAATCCAAATATAATTCGCACATTTTTTTATGATTTATTTTTAAACTTTATATTTTTAAATAATTTTTATAAGTTTTTCAAAAGAATTTTGAATTATAACATGTATAAATCTAATATATATCCTAAGTCGCGCTTTTGAGACCTTGAAAACGCAATTTGAATTTCATCAATCGGCCCAGTAGAACAGGAGCTATAGAACTGTTGCAGTTTTTTTTTTTTTTTTTTTTCCGCAGGGTATATTTTCGCGGGAACATTTAAGCTGTTTTATTCAGGCGCAAAATTCTTTACGAACCGCACAATATTGAAACAATCATTACCAAGGGAAATTTATTACTGAAATTACTAACCGTACTATAGCAGAGTCAACAATGAGTGAACTCGCACTATGCGAGGTACTCCTGTATTTAAATTAAGAGAAAATAAGGGGATGCATTTATTCTATTCCTGATTTTGGCAAGAAATCTGTTTACGGTCAGAAAGTCCGTAGGCTCAGATCCTATGCGAAGTATATAGTTTAGGTTGCGTACAAGCATATGCTCACCTAGTATGTATGAAAGATATTGCAAAAGCAATATATTAGATAACTGAACAAAGGCTTATTTGACATCTCTAATATAGCATTTAAATAACTTTTATTTTCTTTTAGGGATAACCGGTATTCGTTTTCCCGTTCTATATAGAGCCTATGAAAATTATATGACACAAAAACCTATTTTTCATACGTACAATTATAAAGGATTTCTAATTTATCGATTAATCTGGAAAAACCAAGGTTACAGCCGAAAACATCCCGACAAAATCATCGCGGACGAAAACGTCGCGGAGCAAACAACGCAAGGCGAAAATGTCGTGGTACAAAACATTGTGGGAGAAAATAAAGCAAAGAGGAAATTTCGCAGTTCTAAGACGTCGTAGTACAAAATATCATCGTCGAAAATAAAGCGATTCAAAAACTTTGCACTTTAAAAACATCGTCGTCGAAAATATCGTGGTAAAAATTAAGTACCTACAAATCATCCTATGACGATAAAATCGCAGACATACGTTTTCAGGCTTTAATAATTAATTGTAAATGGATATTCGCTTGTGAGCGCAAAGTGTAAAGAAGGATAATATTTTACTTTCATATTTTTTATTAACTAATAATTTTTTTAAACAAAACGGAAAATAATTTTCGCTATAAGAGTATCAAATTAACAAAAGTGAAGAAACTAATCTCATAATTAACTTAGCTATTTATTATAGATAAGTTCATGCATTTACTTATCTTTCTTTTTCTATTCTTTTACAGATTATACTTTTCATGAAAAATTACCAGTAAAACTTTATAAAAAATAATTTATTAATGAGCTTTGTTAGTTAACTATGTCAGTTTAAAATTCTATTAAGGTGTGCTTATAAGTTGCATTAATTTTCTATGCTTAAGTTTCTATTTTACATTTTCAGCAAACATTTATTAGTTAATAAAAATATCGTGTAAGTAAAAATTATGCTTTTTTCCATCTTGCGCTCATAAATCATTATGTAAGTATGATTTTACAATTATTAAATCTTGTAAAATGCATGTCTGCGACGTTATCGTCATGCGATAATTTGTAGGTACTTTATTTTTTACCACAATATTTTCGACGACGATGTTTTTAAACTGCGAAATTTTTGAAACGCGTTATTTTCGACGGCGATATTTTGTACCACGATGTTTTAGAATTGCGATATTTTCTCTTTGCTTTATTTTCTCCAACGATGTTTTGTTCCACGACGTTTTCGCCTTGCGTTGTTTTCGCCGCGAAGTTTTCGGCGGACACTAAAACCAAAGTATCTCAATTTTAGAAATTCTAATCATGCAGGTTCTAAACTTTTCTTGAATAGAGCCAAGACAATGATGAGGCAAATAAAGCATTTGTCTCACGAGAACAACTAGATTAGTTTCTACCAAACTAATTACGAAATGTTAGAAATTCACTTGAAAAAGAAATAAAATATATTAGGCGTCAGATTTTTAAAAATATGGGTTTAAAACCACATATTTCAAGTAACAAGTAAATTGTTAATATTGACACTTTTTATGATGATTTAAAAGTCTTTGATATTTCTTTCAGTCTTTGTGCTAAATGTTCGCCTATTGATTTCCATTAACCGTCTTTCGTTGTCTTCACCTCTGTCAGCATAGCGCCTCTCAGTTTGGATCTGACACAGCATAGTGGCTATATAAAAAGCATAATAATAAATCCGATAGACCTTTAAATATGAGTTAACTGATTTACTTTATTTCGTACTTAAATCACACTTCTTTAATATACATTTTATTATGAGGTTTCTATAAATATCTAGATAAGAGTTATAAAAAAATATGCAATATAAAATATCCACCTCATTTAGGAGAAGAATTAATTAGCATTATCTTGCACACTAATTTGTTCTCAAACGGGTTGCTTTTTTGCAGTAGAGTATACATTGTTTTCTAACACTAAAATGTATTTTTGGAGCTAACGTTTAAATTAAATATGGAAGTACCTATATTTAATTTCTCTCAGAACTGTGTAGTTGAATCTATTTACGGTTATTCTTGGAAGAGCAACTGCTTTTTTAGGAGAGCTGTATGAAGCGATACCTTAGTTTCATTTTCTGTTAAGAATGGAATGTAATTAGATAAGGCAAGCTATGTCTGAGCCTTTTCTATGCTGTTCTACTGCATACAATGAAAAAACTAAAATTTATTGTTCAGCATAAAAAAATAAAAAAAAGCAGTTTTTAAAACGTTTATTGCGGAAGAAGTAGAAAAGGCTGTTCCAGCTAATTCTTAAGCAACTGGTTATAATACGAGGAGAAACTTCAGCAAACTGTATATAATAAAAAATTACCTATGATCTTCACTTGGTCAATAAATTTGTTTTGAAGCAGGGTTAATCTCTATTCAGTATATAAATTTAGCAATCAAGCAGATTTTAAAAAGCATCAATCCTCATTATGCTTCATTGAAAACAATAAAATTGAATTAATTATTAAAAATGCTTCAAACCGAGAGCAGTATATTTTGCATTACTAACACTACTATTTATACACGTTTTTTTTCTGTTTTTTTTATCAAAATTTGTACTATGTTTATACATAATCATTTTATTTAAATACTGCAGACCTTATTTGCATTATTTTTCTGAACATATAATGCTAAAAATGTTAGATCGGATAGGGCATTATGATTTAAAGTAATTATAAATGTGTAAAAGTGTATTTTATTTCTAGTATAAGTGAGTTCGTATTTACATTTTTGTCTCAAGTGAAAAAATATCTGGACACGGTCCTAATCAGATACAAATAATATTATATAGCGCATATATCTGGCTGTATATAACAAATTCATAAGCCCCATTCTTTAGCCGAGTTAAAAAAAATCATTATTGTGTTACTTGTTTCAATCAATCGTCGCCAGTAGACAACTGTTTTCATGTCATAAGAATTTGAAACTGTCTGTATAATGACTTTTGTTGCTAACAGGCAGAAATACTTTGTTAATATTCGATACAACGTATCTTAATATGAAACATGCATTTGTTCAGCACGCAAACATTCCGTGGTTAGTTGGCATTATGTAAGTGGATGAAAATACTTGGCTAAATTTTAGGAATCCGTATTGTTTATTTTTGCATTCATTTAGTTATTTATATTGTAATATTGGCATCTAGGGCGAGGCAGACGAAACATACATCTGGGGGACTAAACTACGTGATTTAGATATTAGTGGAGTTACATTAAACAGATGAAATGATTGAGAGGATACGTTTTCACTTCATTGTCCTTACGTTTTACGCTGCCTAATTAGGCGGCACAAATGTCATAACTGGTTAAAGCCGAGCTTCGTTGCTAAGTAACTAGATTTTGCTACGTTACAAAAACTGGTTTAACGGTTTTGGCATAAAGTTTGAAGTTTTCAACTTTATACCGACGTGGTATAAGAGTCGACCAATCAGAGCGAACACGTGAAACCTATTGTGCAGGAAAACTATGGGCATATCCACGCATGCGAAAATTTACCTTCTTTCATTGGCTACGTCTTAGACCCTGTTTGGCAGTTGTGAACGGAACTCCCGCATTTTATGCTATTATGACTCTGCCTCATTGATATTTATGCCATCATCTGAACGAAACTTAAATCGAAGAGCGCACACACCTCTTATATCCATCCCATCATCCTTCTGACTGCAAGATTGTCAGTCGTGTTGAATAGTATCACATCTGATACCCACATATTTATTATAATATTGTATTTTATGCTGCTTTAAGTAAAGTATGATGATTAAGATAACCAAGATCTGTACTGAATGAATGCAGCGCTGAAACTCTCAGTTTCTTTCTCGCCTAATTTTAAACTTTATATTTTCGTGTACATGTTCTATTTAGGTTAATAATTGGTTCAAAGTTAAAGTTTCTTTGAATTAGTGAGCAAATGAGTGAATTTTTCAATTATGAAATGCAGAAATCAATCTGCAAGAAATCCTTGTTCATGTGTTTATCAAACGTTGCGTACAGACTGATGTTAAGAAATTCTTGAAACGTGTTTAAATGAAAAAGAATATATGAGTTTATTTAAGCCCAAGATATGTAACACAGTGATGAATTCAAAAGCTAACTTATATATAGGTACACTGCGAAAACAAAAGGGGAACAGTTCTGTATCTCCCGTTCCCCTGGACCAATTGAGGAAATTCAACTTGCGCTTTTCATGTCTCGAAAGTACGACTTAAGATATGTATTAGATTTATATATAGCATTGTTCCAATGTAGGTATTTATTTTGACACAAAATCGAACTTTTCTGAAATGGCATGCTATTTCTTTTCCATATTTCCATTCTACGACTCAAATTACGCCAAACTGCCATCTTTGTAAAAATCGCACGAGTAGATTTTTAAAAATTAGCTTTCAAAATTTTAGCTCCTCAATATTAATTGAATTTGATATATATTTATTAATATCTCTTTTTTTATTAAATTGATTTGATTCTTTCTTTCACATTTCGAAATTTAGGTTCATTCCAAAAAACATTCATCCATTTTTTATTTATATTTTAAATTTGTATTTTAAAATAATTTTCATAAATTTTTCAAAAAAACATTTGAATTATAATTTGTAAAAGTTTTACCATCTTCTTAAAGTAGATGTATTTTTAAGCAACCTGCAAAAAATTAGAGATTTTTATTCATTTCCGAAGATATACATGAATTTATGTTGGCGCGTTTTGAAATTTCGCATATTTGTTGAAAGCGATAATAACATCAAACGTGGTTTAGGCACTTTCTTAAAAGTGTTTGAAAGTAGGGACGATTTAATTCTTTTTCTGCTCATGCGCATTGTAAAAATGTAGGAACGATGTGACGTTTTCCCTCTCTTGCGCAATGGATGAGAAAAGAAAATAGGTGGCTATATATTAAGAAACTCGCAAAGTGAATTATTCTTGGCGCAAACTGAAAAAAAAATGGGCCAAGATAAATTTTTGAATTTCTCTGTACGTTTCTCACCAAATGTTACAGAATTTAATATTTAGGCATAATTTGAGTCGTAGAACCGAAGTATGGAACAAAATTGGTATGTATCTTCAGAAAAAAATACCTATATTAGAACAATGCTATATATCTTAAGTCGCGCTTCCGAGACATGAAAAACGTAGTTTGAATGTCATCAATCGGCCCAGTAGAACGAGAAATACAGAACTGTTCCTTCCCCTTTTTTTCTCGGTTTTGAAAGGAAACTATTTTCATATAAAAATCTAAAAATTAAATCGATAATTAATTTTATTCAAGCTTATATAGGACCCAATATATCCAAGTGTTTTAATAATAGCTACATAAACTTTCAGTCTGCAAAATCCAGTAATTTAGGACTTACGTTATATAAAAATGTCTCTGAATGTACTTCAGAGCCAAATAAAACTGCAGTCTGAAGACTTCAAGATGCAATCTAATACACCGAAAAGTTTAGCAATGAAGTTTCTAAAAGTTTGAAAAACATATTCAAAAATTTTGAAAAAATATGAAGGTTGATAAAACTAAAAAAAAATGTAATCAAATCACGGTATGGAGATTTTAGGTTAACATTTAAAACAATATCAAGCTCAGCAGTTACGATATGCCTACTAGTCTAAGACTTGGATCCACAGAAATTAAAAAGATATAGAGACAAATTATATTTTAAATAAAACTATTCAAACGCCACACCTAGACTATAGGTAAACATCTGCTTTGCTATTACTTAGCTATAAACTAATGCCATTTGGAGACTTCGGCAAAAAGTAAAAATCATTCTAAGAAAAATTCCAAATGCTCGCGTAAAGCAAATTTCGCCGTTTATATATGTTAGACTAGTTTCTTTATATCTGTATTAATTGTTTACATACTAAATCTGGTTAGAATTATAATTTTCCGTACTTTTTTATCGTATGAAAAATTTTGAATATCATATTTCAAGGAAAATATATATTTTGACCGCTATCGAATGCAATTTAACGATGTTTTTATGCAACATCTATACGTAAGGACAGAATAAAGGAACCGTTTTCAACAAAAAAATTATAAAGCTGATTTAAAATGGGTAATCAAGAGATGTTTTTTCGTGGCGTCTGTGCGTACGTACGTACGTATATATGTATCTCGCATAACTCAAAAACGAGTAGCCTCAGAACGTTGAAATTTTGATTATAGGACTGCTATAATATGTAGTTGCACATCTCCCATTTCGGTTGCCATCGGCTGCCCTGGATATAATATATATATGTTACCGTTAATGTATATAATGCAGTTATATCATAAAATACCTAGTTATTCCATGAAATAACTGATCGTGTCCGTTAAAGTGTGTAATATGTTAATAATTTGACACTTTAACTAGTTATTCTATGAAATAACTAGGTATTCTATAAATTAACTAATGGGAGACAATTAAAATGAAAAAGAAGCAATTTATCTAATTTATGCATCGTATAAATGGTATTTATGGAAACGTACCGTAAAATTATTTGTCACAACAAGGATTACTAAAATGACACTTGTAATTACAAAGAACATTATTTCTAAAACAAAAACATTTTTTGTTGACACACTAGGTTTTACACGAGAATTCCATATTGTTAAGCGAAACGTAATGTACCTTATACTAAAAAGCGAGATATATGATCTAGATTATTTTACACTTTAACGGACACTATCAGTTATTTCATGGAATAACTAGGTATTCTATAACGTATTTCATACTTTAACGGTAACATATACACTGGTGTGCAAAAATTAAGGACGAGACGGTTTTTTCAATATAACTTTGTACAAAAGCTTTCCAAATCAACACATTTAATACCGTAAGATCCCCGATACGTACCGTAAAATTATTTGTCACAACAAGGATTACTAAAATGACACTTGTAATTACAAAGAACATTATTTCTAAAACAAAAACATTTTTTGTTGACACACTAGGTTTTACACGAGAATTCCATATTGTTAAGCGAAACGTAATGTACCTTATACTAAAAAGCGAGATATATGATCTAGATTATTTTACACTTTAACGGACACTATCAGTTATTTCATGGAATAACTAGGTATTCTATAACGTATTTCATACTTTAACGGTAACATATACACTGGTGTGCAAAAATTAAGGACGAGACGGTTTTTTCAATATAACTTTGTACAAAAGCTTTCCAAATCAACACATTTAATACTGTAAGATCCCCAATACGTAAGGACATGAGTAATGTAAGCAACACTTACTAAAAGAGAAATCAGAGGGATAAAAAGAAGCTTTATTGAAAAAGTAGCATGGAGCGCAATGCGACTGAAGGCCGAAACATCCCTGTGATGGGTGTCCAACAAGAAACATCCGGTCTTTAATAGGGGATATGATCTCCCCTGACTGCTAGGCAGGTTTCACAGCGTCTGCCCATGCTGAGAATGAGGGTGTCAATGAGTTGTTGAGGCATTGCTGCCCATTCGTCTTGGAGCGGCAATCGAAGCTCCGGAATCGTTACTGGTGGTAAGGTACGAGCTGCCAAGTGTCTGCCTAGAAAATCACATACATGTTCGATGGGATTGACATCCGGAGATCGTGCCGGCCAATCCATACGTTCAATATCCTCACTCTCTAAGAGCTGTTCGGCAGCTACTGTGCGATGACATGGTGCATTGCCGTCCATGAAAAGGAACTGCGGACCCATAGCGCCTCTAAAAAGACGCACATATGGAAGAAGAATCTCGTTACAATAACGGGTCCCGTTGACTGAACCTGCGTCGAAGATGTGAAGGTCTGTACGACCACCAAGCATGATGCCTCCCCAAACGAGAACACCGCCACCTCCATACCTGTCCCTTTCAATGATGTTCGAGGGATGATTGCGGCTTCCCCGCTCTCTCCAGATGAGTATGCGATGAGAATCGCTACTCAGACTGAATCTGCTCTCATCTGTAAAGAGTACTCGTCCCCATTCATTGTCTCTCCAATTCCGGTGTTCCCGGCACCACAGAGAACGCCTTCTCCGATGGGCAGGCGTTAGAGGTACACACCGTACAGGGCGTCGTGCAAACAGACCACCACCGTGCAGTCTTCTGGCCACGGTAAAACGCGATATCGGTCGTCCAGTCGCCTGTGTCGTGTGTCTAGCGATTTCTCCCGCTGTCTGCCGCCTGTTTCTTCTGGCCTGTAAGGCAATATACCGGTCATCTGCGGGTGTGGTTCCTCGTGGACGACCACTACTAAACCCCCGGATAGCTGTTCCTGTAGTTTGAAATTGTCTCCAAAGTCGTGAAACGATGCTGTGAGCAATTCCGAACTCTGCAGCCACACTTGTCACACTGCGGCCTTCTTCCAACTGCCCAATGATTCGACCTCGGGTAAAAGCATCCAGATGTCGTCTAACAGATTGATTATTCGCCATTTCTCGCTGAGGCAGCAACTCGGTGTGATTTTAACTGCTATACGGCGTGCAATCTCTTTGCCAGAAATACTGATCTTACACCGACAACATGCTTTATACTACTCAGACACTCCCCCATTACGTCTACGTGCATATCCTTACATCACCTTACTTAATCTCCTGACTGGTCTTTCTGTCCGCTCTGCCTCTTCGTTCAGCTGATATGTTAATTTTTCGACTTCGTCCTTAATTTTTGCACACCAGTGTATACCCACTCTGTTTTTCGGCTCCGTGAGCTCAGTTTTGTTTTCTTATATGTTGGTAAATTGTGCATTTTTTGCTTTAAAATGATTGAATTATGTTATTTTTGTCTTCCGGTTAAGATTTTTATTATGCCTTTAGTAAATGTGTATGCAATATTTGCAGAATTATCAACAATTTAAAAGTTGTTTAAGTGCGACTAAGTCTAATTATGTTTACGAATGAGCCATATTTTTTACATTTGAACCTTAGAAGAATACTGGATTTATTGCCAATCTAGAGAAACTAAGCTTCGCAACAACAAAGATAACGCCTTTTTTTTATTATTGCAAATTAAATCATGCTTAACCCATTCTGAAATTTACTCGAGGAAATACAAGTAAATCTTTAAAATTTACTTCATAATTTTTAATATAGATATTTTGAATTTTTATGTTTTTTTACCATTTCCCTAAGTGAGAACTAAATTAATTGAATGAGAAATAATGAATCTCGGTGAAAAACTACTTTTTATTTATTTATTTATTTTATACGTAGTTTTAGATTTGTTATAGTATTTGATTACAACATGTGACAACGATTAGATAATTCTTCAGATGATATACATAATTTTTGTGCATTGTGAGTTATAAAATGAATGGAATGTAACTCTTTTAAGTGAACCTGGGGCCGGGATGTCGCTGTGGTAAACAAATATAGTGAATTCTAAAGAGTTCAGTTATTCTATTGTGGTTTATGCGCTGTCGATGAAGTAGATTTAATTCAATCCAATAAATTTAAATGAAATGCATATAATTTAATGTCCCGTACAAGGACGTCTTGTGGTGTGCACATCAGATTTTTTTGTCTTCTATTTCAGATCTACGTACTTAATGAAACAATTATGAATTGAAATTTTTTAACATCTAAATTATTTGGACTCCCGCCTTTAGATTCTTCGAAATATCCATATCTGACTCACACGGTTTTTTTTTCTGATGAGTTAATTTGTATTGCATATTCATAAATCTAAAGTTCTATGATTATAATTTAGCATTCATTAATTACTTTTTCTGAGTTTTGAATTTCATTTTTTAAATTTATTATAATGAAGGTAATATTTAATATCCATAACCTTCATTATAATAAATTTAAATAAATCAGAGAAGACTGTTTTAAAAAAATAACACATTTCTTCATTTTCTTTGTTATGTTTTCTAAGCCTATGACAATGTGAAAAATAACTATAAAGCTTCTGAATTAATATTTTTCTGAACTGGTTAGTAATTACTTAATTATTTCATAAAATTAATTTATTTTATCGCCTTTGGGGCCGTCGAGATTTTCGGTCTGGTAAATTAATTTTTAAAAGCTATCTATGGTGTACTCTTCGACAGGATGTTAGTTAATAAATAATTATTAATTGCGAAAAATAAAGGCTCATTTTAGAGTGCGATTTAAGAAGTAAAACATTTACTATTAATACGTTATGCGATTTTTAATCTAAGAGATATAATATTTAATATATGCCGTAGATGTGTGATGTAACTGCGGGGAAGAAAAAAGGGGACAGTTCTAAATCTTCCGTTCTACTGGGCCGATTGAGGAAATTTAAATTTCGTTTTCCATGTCTCGAAAGTGGGACTTAGGATATATATTAGATTTTTATATAGCATTATTTTTATATAGGTATTTTGACACAAAATTGAATACTTTTTCTGAAATGACTTACGATTTGTTTCCATATTTCGATTATACTACTCAAATTATGCCTAAATATTAAATTTTTTAATTTTTTGTGAGAAATTTGAAATTCTACCTCGGCGCATTTTTTTTTCATTTGCGTCAAGAATAGTTCACTTGGCGAACTTCTTAATTTAAAGCAACCTATTTTCATTCCTTTTTTTCATTGTGCACGAGAGGAAAAAACGTCAACATTCATACTTTCAAATAATTTTTTCAAAGTGAGTAAATCATATTTTGCGTTATTATCGCTTGTAACAAGTATGCCAAATTTCAAAACGCTCCCGTATGTAAATTCGTGTATATCTTAGAAATTTTTGAATAAAAAAGATCTAGCTTTTTCCAAGTATGCCTAGAAATACATCGACTTTAAAATGATGATAAAAATTTTATAGGTTATAATGCAAACTTTTTTTCAAAAAAGTTATAAAAATTATATAAAAATACAAATTTTAAAAATAAAGCATAAAAAATGGACGACTTTTATTTGGAATGAACCTAAATTTCGAAATGTGAGAGAAAGAATCAAATTAGTTTAGTAAAAAAAGAGATATTATTAAATATATATCAAATTGAACTATCATTGAAGAGCTAAAATTTTGAGAGCTAATTTTCTAAAAACTACGCTTTCGAATTTTACAAAACTTGGCAGTTTGACGTAATTTGAGTCGTAGAATCGAAATATGGCAAAAAATTGGTATGTCATTTCAGAAAAAGTCTGATTTTGTGTCAAAATACCTATGTTATAACACTGCTATATATAAATCTAATACATATCCTAAGTGGCGCTTTCGAGACATGAAAAACGCAAGTTGAATTTCCTCAGTCGGCCCACTAGAACGGGAGATATAGAACACTCCCTTTTTTTCGCGCAGTGTACTTTAATACCTAAGAAAGTACAGAACGAACTTGAAAATGTTTTGCTATTTCATTTGCAAAACCCGTAAACCTCTTTTTCATATTCGAGTTTAGTTTCATATTCAAGTTCGAATACTCTGAGAGTGTGTCCATATATCTCAACCATAAAAAACTTAACGTCCATGATCTTACATTCACAGGAAGCTAAGACTTATCCTTTATTAAAAGAGTGATATTCAAGGTAGGCGTATGTAAATTGCATGAGTACATATGTTAAGAGATATTCAGTACAGCCCTGTACAACAAATACTCAAAGTTGCTGCCACCTTCTCTTCTAAAAGCGCTAGCAAGCCTGCTTTCTATGTTTGCGTTTCCTAGTAAGTTTGGTGCCCACCAGCGGCCAAGCGGTAAAGACGCTGAACACTGGTAGTTCGGTCCGAGGTTCGAATCCCGCGAACGGGCTGGCTGCATGGGCGTTTTCGTGGTTTTCCCTATGTGTAACGAGTATACGAGCCAGTTTCCCTTAGAATGTCCTCCACGAAGGCATCCCTCCCTTTAGGCAGATAGCCCTCGTGTGCTTTGCCATAATTGAATAACCCAACCCAACCCCCTAGAAAGTTTGAGTGTGGTTGATATGATGTTCTTCCGTTTCTGGATTTTGCGAAATTAGGCCCATAAAAGATGCTTGGCTTGGTTTATTTGATTATTGCAAAGCAGTCGAGGTCTATCTGCCTAAGACGAGGGATGCCTTCGTGGAAGAATTTCTAAGTTAACCTGGCTCGTATACACCTCACACATGTTGAGAACCATGAAAACGTCCATGCAACCAGAACGTTCGCAGGATTCGCACCTCGGACCCAACTATCAGCGTTCAGTGACTTTACCGCTCGGCCGTTGGTGGGCGATGAGATCCCTTTGTGCCAGATGAAGTAGGAAGGAAATTATCGCCAACCGCATTTTAATTTTGCATTTCGATGTCATTAGCTTTTTTCGAACAGATGTTTCGAAAAATCAAAAAGTTCTTATTAGAACTTATGTAACGGGTAATATGATTCTAAATAGCAGATGATATTACTATAGTAGATAGGTTTTCAACCAAAGACATCCAAATAATTGCTGTCAATCCAAGATACTGTTTTGTGACGTCTCCCACAGCGGCCGAACTGTAAGTCCCTGATTTCTGGTTCCTCGACCTGAGCTCGATTCCAGGCTAATGAGGCAGCTGCACTGGCGTTTTCGTGGCTTCCCCCGTGTGTAACATGGATACAGAACAATTTCTCTTATTAAGTCCTCCACGACGCGACGCATCCATTCCCTTAGGCTGATAGCCCTTGCGTTCTTTAACATAATCTAAACCGCTTTGTGACATTTAATCCATTAAAAAACTGTTTTTTTTTGCTCCTAACTTAAATTAAGACTAATTCGAAAGTAATGCTCGAATGAAATAAAACCATATTAACATTAGCGGATATATTTCACCATGACGATGTTTCTCCAAATAGTCCGATTATCGAAAACTAGAGAATGTTTTTATGGCTAGTGGAAGTTATATGACGGGCTCTGTTTCTTCCTTGCAGCATATGCACTTTATCGCAAAGAAATCATGAGTTTTTCTAAGAAGCATCTTGATGATTATTGATTGCAAGTATACGAGGCAAAAGGGTGGAAACCATGGAACTTTCCCTTTTTTTTCAACCGCGGAAACTTGTCCAGAAGCGTGATTCGGTTGTGGCAGGTATACCAAAAGAGATTGATTATCTCGGATGTAGCGCCATAGAACAATGAGATTATAAGAATGGGAAAAAAGTCTTCTAAATTCGAGTTTCTTTTTTCCCGCTGAGGAATTTTGTTTTTGTGTCTGTTTTCAAACATCAGTTATATTATATGTACCAAACAATCTTCAATGCAAGGGGCTGTTACGACACTAAATTCACGCTCATATTGACTAGGTTTTTCCCATTTGATTGCTTTATGAAAGCAATGACATAAACAAATAAGTCACTCAAATGTAGCAGTTAGAATTTTTATATGAATCGGTTTACTGCTTCAGGTAATTTGTGCTAAATGCAACATAAATTCATGGATTGTTCAAGACATTCATAGAACATTCAAGACACAAATACTTCACTTCTAGTGGGAAATATGTGGTTATTTTTATGCTAAGAAACTATGCCTTTTACTATTCTAAATATTCATGACTTTTATTTTAAGCTCCTCAAATATAATAATTCCATAGCAAGCGAAGTATATTCATCATGGAAAGGAAAAGTAACTTTGAAATTAACTTTCTCCTTACTTTTGTAATGCAAGACGAAAACCTTTCTCCCGCTGGCTGGCAATGCGGCGATTTAAGATTGGACGTTACTAAGGCTGTAAGTGGTGGCCACTTTATTATAGGAGCTAGTAGGGGGGCCACCGTTACCTTCTGTGAAGAATAGACAATTACAGCTATGCCTTCTTCGGGGTTCGAACCCGGACCCTTCGGTATGGTAGTAGAGGCTGCCCTATCTACTATACTGTCTAGGCGGCTGGCAAGAAGAAGTATTGCGTTTGAAGTTATTTCGGCGGAAGCTTCGATATAATTATACCTTTTGGAGGCTGAATTGAATTTGATTGTTTTGAAGGTCATTGTTTTTCGTGTTTAATTATAACCGCAGGTATGAAAATCTGGGTTTTAACTGAGACTCAGAATTCAGTCTCTTCGTTTGCATATACAAGTATTGTACAGATGGGCTACTGATGCTAACGAAATGGCTTCAGGTAATATCTACATGAAATATAGAGCGTTTAGTAGAAAGCATTGAGACAGCTTTGGTATAGTCTAACATAATAAAGCTAACGAAAAATTAATCATCTTATGTGTGTTTGTATAGCATTCGTGAGCTGAAGGAGTACGTCATTTACATGCATTTGCGTTGGAAGATCTGCTTAAAGCCTGTGCAATTTCATACACTGTATAACAGTATTCAGTGCACTGTGTCTTGTATATAAACCTAATAAATTCTCCTGATTAAAGAAAATGTTTGACTTGGAATTACTTTACATAAAACTCACAAGATTTCGAGAAATTTAAGCTGGAAGCTAACGTGTTCTGGTAACACAGTTTAGCTCTTTGCCTGTGGTAGTACCAAATATGGGGTGTTAATGGAACGAAAGATCATCACGAATTAGGTTTCGCCTTAAATTGTATCTTCTTCAGGCAATTCACATGTGGTAAAGCAACCAGATTCCATCCTTTCGCAGGCGAGATATGTTAAAAAAATACCCTTTCTCAAACCCCATAGAACATTTCACTGAAGTGCCTGATTGGCAATTTGAATTGTAAGAATGATTTCTCAATGCAAAACCTATTTGTCTAAAAAATTGTCAGCGCAGTTTTCATTACATTTCACTTCTTTGGTTTGAGAAAAAGCGGCAGTGCTCAGTTTAAAGCCCTTATTATTTTTTCTCAGAGTCACAACTATCTAATCTTAGTTGAAACAAATGCTGTGAGTTCACGTATTACTGAATTTGCAGACACCAGCCACATTTCAAATGTTGTCTGGGAATTACAGTAGATAAAATATACTTACAATCCAGTGTGCAAGAAGTGAGTTTGACAAATGCACTCACACTAGGATTTAATTTTGCGTTTATTTATATTAAGGTCATATTATTTTTTTTTCTGTTTTGGTCTTCCCAAATTTGCTCTTCATCAATTTGAATTCTTTCAAAAACAAAATTCTGGTTTGCAGATTCAAATAATGGAATGTCCTCGTACTTGAACAGAAATGCCTTATTGAATATTAATTCGCATGTTTGTTTAAGTCAGAATTTTAATTTGCATTTAGTATTTTCGCCGTTTAACTCATTTCCATTAACTATAAGTCCGAAGTTTAGTGTAACTGGAACTTTTGTGAAGTTCAGTATAAATACGTAAATATTCTAAGGTTAATGTTTCTGTAAAATTAGTATGGATTTGTTTTCGTAAATATTAGTTCCTTCTGCATATCTAGTATTTGAGACACTGCATTATTTTATATGAGATGCTTTTGAACAAAAAGCTTATATATCTGGGTATTAATAGTGTTTTGTAGAATCACACTTACGACTTCATTTATCTAAAGATAAAACTGTTACCATTAAGTTTAAAAAATTTTATTTTATTTTCAAACTTATATAAATTCGTAAATTTAATGTTTATTACATACACTTATAAAATTCTTTCTTAGTATTATCGAATATGCAGTTTTCCATATATTTGAATTTCAGTTCTGCTGAAATTACTTATAAAATAGCTATTTTGATTTACATTCATTTTTTTAAAATTCTTCTCGTTTTAAAAACATCGATGAGAGTTAATTTTAAACAATCAGTCCTGTTCTGCCTTTAAAATGAAATCTTTTATATGAAAAGATTTTAATGAAATCATGAAAGTAACTGTAAATATACGAAGACAGAAAGAGCACTATAAATCAAAGCTAAGTACCAGTTCATAAAATACGAGTACGTTTTTACTTCCTTCTACGAAGTAAAGGAAGTCGGATATTATATTTCAACAAAAATATCCATTTTGACCGCTAACGATTGCAATTTAACGATGTTTTCGCGGGACATCTGTACGTAAAGACAGAATAAAAGACTCTTTTTCCCCAAAGGAATTATAAAACTGATTTAGAATGGATTCAGAAGAGATTTTTCGTAGCGCCGCTGTAGGTGTGTACGTATATATGTATGTATGTTGCATAACTCAAGAACGAGAAGCCTCAGAACGTTGAAGTTTTGACTATAGAACTACTATACTATGTAGTTTCACAACTCCCATTTTGGTTGCAATAGACCACACCAGATGTAGACATATACATATATACCCACTCTGTTTACTAGGCTAGATGAGCTCGTTTTTTATATTCTTATATGTTGGTAAATTGCGCATTTTCTGCTTTATAAATGATTGAATTATGTTGTTTTTATCTTCCGGTTAAGGTTTTTATGCCTTTAGTTAATCTGCATGCAATAGTTGTAGAATTATCAACAATTTAAAAGTTGTTTAACTGCGGCTAAGCCTAATTTGTTTTACATAGCAGCCATATTTATTTAGATTTGAAACTTAGCAGAATAGTGAATTCAGTTTCTGCGCTTTCAGTGCTTTTTTGCCAAAAGAGACCAAAATTAAAATTTCATTTTTTGTGCACCGAAAAATCAGCCTTGTTGCCTGCTCTCCGAATTGTTTGTTTTTGCGTCGAAATTCTAATTTTAATTGTAATTTTTTTTTGTTACTGTTTTATCTATATTTAGTGTTTTATTTTTTTTTTTTTCTCTATTTTTTCGACTTTTATTGAAGGTATTTTGAGATTTTGTGTGTTATTGCCTTGCCGCGAACTGAGTACAGAATTAATTGAATGAGAAACATATCTGTAATGAAATTCGAGGAAATAAGTTTAAATGGAATGCAGCAAAAAGTGCGTTAAATTTAATATTCTCTACAAGGAAGTCATGTGACGTATAAATCAAATGTCATTCATTACATTCATTCGTTAATTTTTTCTCATGAAATGAAGCTACACAATATAGTAATATTTAACAGAACTCAAAATATATAAATTAACTCCATTAAAAAGAGCATAAAATTATTATGAATAGTTAAGAGCTTTATTTGTTCCGTCGTCTTCATCTAATTTCATCTTAACAATAAGCATAGCAAATCACTGGTGCACCTCTTTCACTTTGTGACCAAAA
>KK117120.1:383200-396147 GCA_000611955.2 Stegodyphus mimosarum | reverse complement strand
CATGATCGTGTTCCTCCGACCAAAGAAGAAAGAGAGGTTTTTAATTCGCGTTTCTTCTCCCTTGGCCTCATTTCTCACGCCTTAATTGGGACTCCCCTTTCCCTTCTTTCCATGGCGCTTATCTGTCCGCGCTAATATCTCGCCAAAAACCGCCAAAGCCTTCTCGCCATAGGCATTTCTCTTTAAAAAAGTTGACTCCGAAGATTAATGGGTTGAAATTTGTAAATTTTTTTACAGATCAACCCTAAAGGCTAAATATAGTAATTTATCGTTCAATGCGTGTGTACTTAGTATATTTCCGTCACATTTTTTAGGCATAAATATTGTAACTTTTCGTGCACCATATGCTTGCTTAATATACTTTAGTAATAAAGTTATCTTCTTCACCACTTTTTTATATAAAAAAAAGATAATAATTGCAAAAATGTTCTATCAATCATATAACGTATGGACGGAGAATTCTGTATGAAAGAAAGGCTGGTTTACAAATGCATATGTTTCCAGCAGACTTAGCTGATCTGCTTTAATTGATGTATATTAACTTAAATTCTGCATCTACTAATTTTACTTTAATTCTATTGAAAACGGTCAATATTTCTGGCTGGAATGTAAAATTTTAAGCAATGTTAATATCTATTTCGAGTTTATTAGTAAAAATTATAGTCCTAGAAAAAATTCAACGTTGTATTCAACACTAATATATTGTCAATATCTAGATACTTTAGACTAATTTAGTGCCTTGTTAATTATCCTAAGAACTCTTATTTACATAACAAACTTCTTAAAAAATATTATGAAAAAGAAATGTATTTTAGTTGTATTCGATGCATTCCTTCTTCAGCGTTTCACCAATGCAATACTATGTCATTGGTTTGGTTAATAGATTTGGCTAACAGCAAGGGGGAGAAATTTCTAAGAAAAATTTACTTCGTATTTACATAACACCTGAGAAAGTCTACAAAAACGTCCATGCGACCAGATTCTACACTGAGATTTGAATTCTGGTCAAATCATCATTTTCAAGTATCTTATCCACTTGACCGCTGGTACGTTATATTGTGCTTTTGACTTGCTAGATAAGACAAAATCTGGCCACTGACCTTTAGACGTTGGGTAGAATGCACGAAGAAAAGACCCTTTATCTCTGAAATGAACCTATAGATTGACAGAACGTCTTTCCCTTAAAATACCCTTGAAATAACTATTTTTAATTAAAACTTTATTTAAAAAATAGAAAATTTACTTGTAGATAGATGTATAAATAAATCATTGAAACCTTTAAAAATTCGAATACATCAATCAGATTTTTCAAATATTGTTTTGGATCATATTTTATTTTTTATATCAATGCGGTCTTTTAATAACAGTTCAAGATTTTAATATTGTAAAAATTATTATGTAATGTTTACATTTTAAAGTAGAGGAATAAAAATAAGACCTAAAGAATGGTAGGAATATTTATGTACCAATTATATTTATAAATGCTGACAATTATTCCTCAAGCAGTATTTTTCCTTATAATTTGACGGAGTTTTAATTTCTTTGTGTTACAGTAAATAATTTCAGTTTACAAGGTTTGCCAATAAGAAGTAATGAATCTATTCAAAATAGTTATGAATTACTTCTATTTCAAGATATACGATTAACTTACTTCATTTACATTAGACAGAAGATGTTTAAGATTTAGTTGATTATGACAAAGACCACTAAGGATATCTTCCTACCCTAGGGTTAGGGATACCTTTATCTTGATAAGGAAAACCGGCTCTTATGAATGTTAAGGAAAAATGTAAGAGTTGATAATATAATAATCGTTCTTATGTAAGGGTTGATAAGGAAAACCGGCTTTTATGCACCTTACCTATAGGAAAAACCACGACAACTCCCATGCAGCCAGCCCGTTGAGCTGGAACTGAACTCAGGTCGGAATTACCAGTTTTCCTCAGTTTTACCGCTCTGCCATGGGTGAGCTATTAGACAGATGTAATGGCTTTCTATTCGCGTATTTTTAAGTAATTGAAATGAATTTCCTGCACCGTAACATTTATTAACTGTAAATATCATAAAATGCACTCTATTCGGATGTAGTGTTGATCCAGAATTTTAGAGTTTCCATATTTTCAGGCATTTCTTAAAATTTTAATTTATTTTAATAAAAAGTAAATGACCAGATAAATTTGTACTGTTCACTCATTGGCAGAAAATGTAAGCTTCATTCATGCGAATGTGTAAAGTCAATACCAGAGCAAGATGAGCGATATATATATATGTGTGTGTGTGTGTATGTGTGGAGAGAGAGATACGAAAGAAGACAACTATAATTTATTGCTTTTAATTCCTCATGTGTGGGAGATATGAAATACGAAAGAAAACTACTAACTTTAATTTAAAAATAGCCCTTTTAAATCCTCATTTCAATTTGGCTAAGTCACTTTTCCATCTTAAAAACAACTAATTATATGAATCTAAAGTGCGTCATCTGAAAACGTAAACCTCATTGTGTCATCTTATTAACCCTGCAATGTGTTCAGCTCTTGCTCAATCACCGTTTAAAATTTAAACAATGAAATCAACTCTATAAATATCCCTTTGCTTAAATGTGCACTCCCTTTCCGGTCTTCTTTCACTGTTCTAACGTGTATTATATACTTCTCAGCTTCATCAATTGCCCCAAGATTTGATCTGTTATATCAAATGGTAGGGGGAGGGCTATTTATCGCATGGTGGCGTAGAAAGAAGAATTAAGTGTCTAGCAACAAATTGTGTCTTGTTATCTTCAGTCACGACTGCTAGTTTTTTCTCCATTTTACATCATAGGTATCCAAGCAGCTATATCATTCTGTATAAGCAATAAAGAATCCTTGAGTTATCCACAGAGTTATTACATAGATATATAAGTATTTCAAGTCGATAAAGTCCTCTCTTTCATGTTGTTGTGAATCCGTAGCGCCCGCGGCTGGATGGCGCTCCGAGTACCTTGTCTCTTAAGTAATTCGATTGCTTAAATTAGCACTAGAAGAACGAAGGTTTAAGACTAATAATACCGAAGTCGCGTTCTTAATAATTATGGTTGTAAAACATTGCGCTATACTGTAAATAAAGTTTGTATATGTGTTTGAAACAACTGGAATGATTACTTTCCTCTAGATTTTATAATGAGAGAGAAAAACGAGGAATGGTAATGTAGCAACTAGTGAACTAAGCTCTCGCGTTTTTGCCGTTTTGACACTCAGAAGAAACCTTTTTTTCAGGTTTAAATATGAAATTATTTTGAATAAGTTGTTTAACTAATCAGTTATGAAAGTTGGAATTTGCGTATTCACGCCTGCATGTGATTACTAAAGCCGGAAATGTACATGTTGTACGGAAGCCGAACACATTTTTATGGTTAGTTAATTTTTTTCATAGTTTGTTGATATATATTTTCTTGTATTTTGAACTAATATTTTTTATGTAACATTGAAATACAAATTGGAAATTTCAAACTTTTTTTAAAAAAATTTTTCTGCATTTATTAAATTAAAGCGTTAGAATTGGAAGTCTTGGAAAGCCTTTAGAATTGCAAGTCTTGTGACTCATTATATATACAGGTTAATTCGCTACAGACCAATAAACTTGCAGGGTATGTAGGGGTAACAGAGTTGACTCGGAATCACATAGAAATGCAGGGTCGCAAATGCCGTAGTTGCGAGCAATGGTGCAAAGAAACAGAGAAAAAGAACAGAAACAGCAAAACATTAATGGGAAAGAAAATATTTTATTGAAAGATTGTATTACAAGAGGCGTTCCAAATTACGACCAGAAGTCGTTTGGCAGGCCTGAAAGCAGCTCTGCATGGAATTCATTACGCTCTGGAAGAGTCCCGGCATGTCACGTACCCTCCCGGCAGCTACCGGTATTCGAGCGACAAGGTCTTCAACTGAAGGGCGTCTCGAATATCAAACTCTTAATATGACCCCAGAAGAAGAAGTCCATGCATGATAGGTCCGGTGTAGGTCCATGTGGTACCAGCGTGACAGGGCTCTTCCACATTACACGACTGACGTTCGCCGACATCTCGACATAACCTTTGGACAGCGGTGGATAGGTCGTGGTAGCCCGATTCATTGGCCTGCGAGATCACCAGACCTGTTATGCATGGACTTTTTCTTATGTGGTCACATGAAAAGTTTGGTGTACAAGACGCGATTTCCTTTAGTTCAACACCTCGTCGCTCGAATATCTGTAGCTGCCATGAAGATACATGACATGCCAGGAATCTTCTAGAACGTAAAGACTTCCTGCAGTGCCCTGTCAGGCCTGCCAGACGACTTCTGATCGCAATTTCGAACACCTCTTGCAGTATAACCTTTCAATAAAATGTTTTCTGCCCTAATTTATGTGTTGCTGTTTCTGTTCTTTTTCTCTGCTTCTTTGCACCATTGCTCGCAACTACGGCATTTGCGACCCTGCATTTCTATGCGATTCCGAGTCGTCGCTGTATCCGCTACACACCTTGCAAGTTTGTCTCTCTGCTAGCGAATCACCCTGTATATATTGTGCTTAAACACTGAAATGCATTGTTTTTGCCATCCGTGAATCCCGATATTTACCAGCCTGCAAATGAGCTCTTTTTTGGCGTCTGAGGAGAATATGCAGAACAATATGCAACATGCTCGAAATATAAATGTATTGTGCGCGAATTATATCCAATATATCCCAAACCTCATCCGTGTTAAATTACACGGATTTAAATCGATTAAATGTCTGTTTTAATCATAATCATACCTTTCGGATCGTATTTCTATGAAATATTCCATAAATGGGTTTCCGAAGCATGTTCAGTTGGCGACACTAGATTTCTATACTGTGTTTCTCACAAGTGGCGTAAAGTAGAAAAGTGATATCAGGTTTAGATCAATATTTATGATCATTTAAAATTGGTTATATATTTTTAGGTTATAACAAAAAAAACTGGTTACATACTTTGTACAGAAATCCTTCTATATATTATTTTCTTGATAAAGACTAATACTACTTGCGTAAAAAAACATTTATTCATGAAACTAACAGAATCTACTTTATGTGAAATGCATATTCTGCTAGTAATTTCTGGTTTATAATGCTCCACTAGTAGCCGAGGCTTTAAGACCGCTGAGCGGCCGAGCGGTAAACTCGCTGTATACTGTTAGTTCAGTCCAGGGTTCAAATTCCAGAGAACGGGCTGGTTGCATTGCTCGTTTTCGTGTTTTCCCCATGTGCAACGTGTACCATCCAATTTCCTTTAGAACGTCTTCTAAGAACACACCCCAACCCTTAAGAAGATAGCTCTCGAAAGCTTTGCCATATTCAAATGAGTCAAATAAGGCCGATGAACACTGGAATTTCGACCCAGGTGAATAGGTGCAATGCATGGTTGGTTTTTAAGATTTTCTTCATGTGTAACGTATTGCGAGTTAATTTCTCTTACAAAGTCTCACATAGAAATAGTCCATATTCTATAGTGCGTTGTCATATTCAAATTATAATTATTTTAGTTCGTATTCCTATTTTATAACTATAGGCAGCTAGGGCCGAGCGAAAAACCGCTGGACGTTAGTAGATCGAGCTGGACTTAAATAATGAAGAATCTTCTGGCTGCATGGGCGTTTTCGCATTCCAGAAACGTAATGTGAATACAAGCCTGTTGCCTTTAAAGCGTCTCCCATGCTTCATTTAAATAGAGAGCAGTTGTGTAGTTTATTACAAGCTTAATAATCCAGTTCAGTCCAGTCTTTTTGTTATGCGATGAAGGAAAAATTCATCTTACTCTATTTTTCTCCCTTTCATTTCATCCACTGTCGAATTTCTGTCAGAAAATGCCATATATGGCTAACGAACGTATATTCAACCAAAGAGGGTATATTCTATGTAAAGTTTTTAATGTAATTTTATTACTTTCCTTCAAACACCCGGGAGAAAAAGGTAAAACCGAAACATTTAATATGCGATTTTATGCATGATTTTCATACTAAAATTGAAATTCTAGATTATAATCACGAAATATCGCCAAGTTGAGCTGAGAAAGATGCCAAGATGACGCCACGACTCCTAAGCGATTTAAGTTTATGGGATTGCAGTTTCTTTCTGCTTCTTCCATATTATGCTTTTAATGGAAATAGGTAATTAAACCTACGCTTGGGACTGCAGAGAAAAGAAATCGCTTATCGTTTTTCAAAGAAAGTACACTTTAATTTCCTTTCAACCAAAGACTAAATGCTGCAGTACAAAGCCAAATTATGCAATACAAGAAAACTGAAAGACGTTTACAAGTAGAAGAAGTCAGGTAAAACTACAGGGTACATTTTCATCTAAAATGGAAGGAGGAAATACTGCGACTGAGTAGAAAAGCTGTACGAGGTTTGATTTATTTAATTACGACTGAGCACTCGTGGGCTATCTGCCTAGGAGAGAGATGCCCTCATGGAGGACTTTCTACCCCGTTCGCACCCCGGATCGAACAGTCTTCAGCGACTTTACTGCTCGGTCACTGTTGGGCCTATAACTGTGTCCTAGATTTCGACACATACTGCTGGAACTGCTGAATATAAATGATTCACTTGATTACACCATGTTTAATGTAAATAAGAAACATTTTCTCGAAAGATGTGTGCCGGAAATCATCTTATCTAGATTGGTAGCAGATTAATTCCTTTTTGAATTAATAACTGTAAGACAAAATCAGGATATTTCGAAGTGCTATATTTGGATTAAGTCCAGTTGTAGTAGCAATCTTATTTTGTAAACGTTCGCTTAAGCATAGCTTATATCTCAAGGATTACTAAAATGGAAGTAATAACGAAGTACACAATTAATGAAACAACGGGAAAGGCTTAAGCACCGAAAGCAACTTTCAAACATCACTGATGCCTTTTGTAAGCCTCTGAAAGTCAATAGGTTTACTCAGTAATTGCAGTACATTATACATTCCCAAACAACACGATATATGTATGTAAGTTCTTTGGAATGTATGCATTCATTTCCGTCTAAAATCCTCTTTCTCAGAACTCGAGAAATATCTTCATTTCAACGGAACAATTTATCCGTATTTCGAGAAATTATGCTTCACGTTTGTTTAATGGAATTCCACTTAGTTAATCTACAGATAAATAATAAGCACGGAATAATATTCAGTGAATTTTTAGGTGGATATTTATGGCTCAACACGTTTCTCAAAATTCATATTGAACCGACAGAGTTGCAGTTTCGAATTAAACATTTTGCAAATGCTCATAAGGAAATTTTCAACTTCGGTAAACCATATCGGCACTGGAAATTATATGAATGATTATTGGAGCATATTTCGAATCATAAGCACAGGAATGTATATATTAATAAGTGTACTTTGTTGAGTTATTGGAACATATTTAGAACAAACTGGATAGAGAGCTATGAAAACTATAATGGCGCAAAATGCAAATATCTTGTCGAAAATAGAATTCTATAAATATTTAATTGCAGTATGAATTCCGTTCTATTTCCTTTTATACATAAATATTAATGCATTAAAAATGAATAGACAGAAATGAAACCATGCGAACTTACCTCCCTAATTGTGTATCCTGACTGTTTTACCACTCCTCATTTATTATATTCTGATTTAAAGTTATATTATCATACTTACTCGAAAATACTAGAACATACTTACATTTTATGGCACTTTGAGTTGCACGATAAATGTTATCGAAAAAGACAAATATATGTGATAACTGAATACTGAATAGAAATTTTCATCTGGTTGCATTCAGCTAAAATAAATTAAATCCTATCCGACTACATGCGACTGAACGGGAAAGCAGCTAATCATAAGTAGTCCGTCGTAAGTTCTAATCCTACCGAACGGATTAACTATGCGGGAGTTCTCGTGGCTTCCCACATATATTACATAAAAAGGAGCAAATGTTGTTTAGCATGTTTTCCAAGAATACATTCCACCCGTTACGAAGAAAGTTGTACTTCGCTCTGTGTAAAGCAATCCTATTTAATTAGTTTTCCTAAATTCTGAGTACAATGAAGATATTTCCTTTTAAGTATTCTATATTGTTTGTATTTTTAAACCTTTTCCCAAGACAACAGACAGTGAGCCATATAAAAATTGGAGTAATAACATAACTATTTCAAATTTTTTACTTAATAGCAGATAATAAACACAAATTACCACTTTTGTGAGCCATAAAAAATGAATTAATAAGCTACATTTTTACTTTTAGAAGATTTTGCTATTAATTTAAGGCATTTAAGAAAGAAGACGATAATTTTCTAAAGCTTAAAAAATAGTGGTAGAAGAATTAATTAGTAGAATTAATAGCAATGGCATTCATTGAAAGAATGCAAGAAAATGATTTTAAATATATGCATAATTAATTAAAATTTTCACATTATCTAAAAACCTTTCTTCGATGGAGAAATGTGTTTAAATATCTGATATAATTTTCAGAAATTAATTAGCAAATTAGTAGCATATATAGCAGACTTGGTTGTTTAAAAAATAAGTTTTAGGTTCTAAAGCTTGAATAGTTTTAAAGGCAAGTTAACTTGTGGTTTAAAAATAAATTCTCAAAACCAAACAATTATATCAATAGTATCAACTTTTAATTAAGAAAGTTAGAATTATACATGGCGAGTCTTTTCATTCAATAAAAACAACAATTAAGGAATTTATTCTAAAAGAATCAATTATTCGGTCGCCTTAATCAAAGAAATAATTAAAGCATTTTTTGATACCTCGATGAAAGCGATATATTTTTCCAATGCAGAAATTTGATGTCAAGGCGAGATAAAAATTCTTCCCTTTCACTGCAGGAAAATATATATTGCAAGCGTTTTGGGCAAGCGGTACAAGAGAAAAATTTGATGTGTATACCACATGACTTCCTTGTATGGAATATTAAATTATACGCATTTTCCATTTCATTTAAACTTATTGGATTGAATTAAATTTACTTCGATAATAGCCCAGAAACCACAACAGAATAAATACACTCTTAAAAATTCACTATATTTGTTTGTCATAGCGACACTCTGGCGTTAAGTTCATTTGACAGCGTTACATCTCATTCATTTTATAACTCAGGATGCGGACAAATTATGTATATCATCTGAAGAATTATGTAATCGCTGCCACATGATGTCTTCAAATGCTATAATAAATCTAAAACGATGTATAAAAGAAATTAAACAAGCAAAACATTTATAACATGCATTAGCGGAGGTGAAATTTGCATATCTCACCTCCGCTAATGCATGTTATAAATTTCATGTTATTTGCGTGCTTCCTTCAGGGTGTTGCATTTACGGTGACCAGCAGTGTAATTTTGTTATTTTACATTAAAAATCTTCTTAAGTTTTATCATAAAGTTTTCAAATATACTGTTCTATTAAAATCATTTAGAAAGTGTGAATATTTGCAATTTAATTGTTTCATTTTTAGGACATAAAGTAGTTATCTAATTGAAGATATTTTACAGGACCCTTCATAATTATAGCTGTTATTAAAGAATTTATTGATTGTAACATTTTTTTCGTATTTTTGTGTAATTAAAGAATACATTTAAGTTGCCACCTTTTATATTCTAGAGACCATTTTAATAATCTGGAATTAGATTTTGCATTATGATTGCGTATTTTTAATAATCTCTCCTTTTTAAACTAACATCATACTTTTCCAAAATGATGTAACGAGAATGATTAAATACTAATTAGTCACGGTTAAAAAGAAAACAAGGATTGCATTTTATCCAAACTACACAAAGTGAATTCAATTAAAAGTGAAATATTTACACCTGTAATCGTTTGATATTTCCATTCTTCTCTGTAAATTCCTCTAGTCTAAGATTCGTGATTGTATTTTAATTTGCACTAATTCAAAGTAAAACTGCAAGAGTTATAGTTAAAAGATAAATTGAATTCTAGTTAACTAGAACAGCATCTGCGAAATTTTTGCCTGAAGTTGAATGAGAAAGAGAGTTACGAGTAAAGTTTATTAATATTCGTGCGTTACTAAAATACTGCTGCAGAAATAGACAGTTGGAAAACCAATATATACTGCACTCATAACTGAGGGAAAATAATAATATAAAATCTGTAGTACCTTATAATGAGGAAAAAATTAATGTATATATTTAAAATGACACGTACCAGTTTGGTTGATTCCAAGGAATTCACAGACTTATAACTCTTTCGTTAAACAGAAAACACGTTGCTTCTTTCCTGTTAATATTTGATTTTTATTAAAGAAAATTATAAATAGCTAAAATATTACCATGTTCAGTTAAATTTGGATATTTATGCATAAAAAATATATTCCAACTGTAGAAAAGGCACTATAAGAACTCGGGAAAGAGAACTGAATCGAATTTGGCCAAAAAAAAGCCATAACTTCGAAGAATAAATTTGCTGAAGTATCAAGCAGTGTTTATGTAGTGCGAATAAAGGAGAAAATCTCTTTCAAAGAATAGTAAGAGCAGCACGACCGCTTTCTTCCTTCTACAAAGATTTGTGAATAATTAAATAATGAGTAATATGTAATTTATTCTTTGTGGGTTTTTTTTGGTATACTTAAATAATATGGCAAAGCACTCGAGTGCTATCTGCCTAATAGAACCGCCCAGACAGTATAGTGGTCTGGGGAGCCGACTGCGATACCGAAGAGCCCGGGTTCTCGAATCCCGGAGAAGGCATGGATGTAAAGTGTCCATCCCCTCATAGGAGGTAACGGTGGCCATCTATTAGGTACCTGCACGATAAAATGGCCAACACTTCCAGCCTTGGGAGTGGCTAATGCTGGAAAAAGGAAAGTTGAAAAGAGAAAAAATCTGGCTAAGGAAAGTCTTCGCCTTCTAAGAAGATCTGGTTTATATACACGTTACACAAGGGGAAAACTACAAAAATTCTTATGAAGCCAGCCCGTTCTCTTGGAATCGCGCCCAGGTTAGAATTACCAGTGTTCAGCGATTTTACCGCTTGGCCGCTGATAGGCCCTTTTTTCATGTGTAATGTACTATTTATTCGATATTATTTTTCAAAGAAAATTATTGTATGAAACTGAAACATCATTATATGAGTACAGAATGAATAAATACCTATTTTACGGAATTTTAAAGCAATATTTAACATGCGCAGTATATTTTGATTATCATATCTACATTCAGTTACGAAGGAAGTTACTTTAAAATTACTAAGCTTTTTGTATTCCTTATAACGAAAGTTATGTTTTTCTCACTACAGTTTTCTTAAAAATAATTTTCCATATTTTTCCTCTAATTTACATTAAATCTTACAGTAAGGTACAAAAAAAAATAGAAGAGACAGATTATTAGTAAAACAATGACAGATTTAAGTTGCAGACGTATGGGTACAAAAGCGTATTCTGAAAATATATTTTTGCCTCTTTATTTTTCAGCAAAGTTTAAAAACTCATTCACGTTTCTGCTATGAGAAAAACACCAAGTCCAATTTATTCCTGAACACCAGGTATTTCTCGACACAACATCTATATAAAAGCTTTCCGTGAGAAGAAACCTATATAAGCCTTACAAATCATGCTATAGCATGCTTATTTCATTTATTTAATACTTTTTAACACATTAAAATATACTATGAGTATATTAAAATTGTTTCGATTAAAATAACACATTTATTTTGCAAAAGTCTACAATTTTTATTGCGTGAATCAGTGTTAAAAATGAATTTTTGATAACTGCCATAATTTCATGGATGTATTGAAACTTGAATGCAAGTAATTTAAAACTATTAATAAAACTAACGATTTATTACAAATTAATTTTTTTTAATATTTATTCTGATAGATGTCTATTTTTTGAACGGTTTTTAACCTTTCAATGCATTATTACGATGCAGCAATCGAGCCATTTATAAGATGATTATATATTCAACTCCTTTGGGGATACCAGCCAGTTTCCCTTAGAAAGTCCTCCACGAAATTATCTCTTCCCTTAGGCAGAGAGTACTCGAGGCTTTGCCAAAGAAACCATGTTAAACTTCGCTCAAGAACGCAATGACTATTTCCCTCCTACAAGCTCTCATACCTACCATAGTTGAAATTTCCCATGCTATGCGTATATAATTATCTTGACAAAAATTATAAACCTGTTGTTTTTCTTTTCTGCAGAAACATTCTTGCGCTATATTCAAGAATAAAGTCATGTTTATGTGTATCTACATCCACAATTATGCAAAATGTGAGAGTTGAAAATTTTAAACAAGTAATTTTTTACATTAATGAACACGGCTTGTAAAGAGACAGATATTGCATTAATCTTCCCTAAAAGTATTTCGAAAGCTTGAGTTGGAGAGAATGGCAATTTTCTCCTAAACTCAAGGAAGCGAAAATTATTTTGTAGAATAAACTTACCCTAAAAGAAATAAAATGTGTAACCTCGAAATGAATAAATATGTTTATAATAAAGTTTTGAGTAAATGCAGAGCAGATGCAAAAGGGCATAGTTCATAGTACTTTAAAAATAAGGAGATGTATTGACTTTCTTCTTTATTCTTTAAGAGAGAAGCATTTCAAAATTCAACGTATTAGTATTGTGTTTCGAGGAAGAGGGTCTTTCTTAGTCTTTGTAATGTATGGTACATGTTATTCTTGACTAAATAACGACTCTACAAAAGTAATCAAACCGACTTTTAACCGAACCTGGCTGGATACAAAGAAATTGTTGCATATTTCAAAACAAAATATTAGTCAGTGCTCAAAGGTTTACGATTTTCTTGTTTGGGCAACTGAAATTTCTCCGAACTGCTTAAAAGTACATTTATAATGAAATCAAAATGTCAGTGTGCGTTAAATATTTTTATGTGGATAAATACATATCAAATTTAATCTATATATATAAAGAAGACGTGACAGTAGAACGTTACTCAGTTCCGCTCCCAGTTTAGATGGAGCACAACCCGCGGGGGAT
>KK117120.1:352010-383172 GCA_000611955.2 Stegodyphus mimosarum | reverse complement strand
TTCTCGAGAGGACTTTCGGCTCGCCGCATATTTAGAGTGCCCCCATGCCGTACAGATGCTATATATTTACAAACATCCATGCCTTTTCCGAGATTCGAACCCCCGCCCTTCGGTATGGCACTCAGCGTTGCTATCCAATATCCCGTTTTAGTCGCGAGTACTTCAGTGCTTTCTGTATTTAATTCAGTTTATTCCTATATCTGCATAGTTAAAAAATAATTAATATTTTCTCTTTAATATGCTTTTATTTGCATTTACTTTAGTGATGTTATAAAGCAGATTGGCTTAGTTTCATTGCTATATAACAACTTTCATTAATCTTCCTGTGGATATTTAGTACAGTAAGATTACAAAAGTATTATCTAAAGCAATATTTTGCTGCACGCACCTAAGCAAATGTTGTATTTAAAGATGTTGTGACATTTATTTATTTCGTATCATTATTTAGCCTACAATGTGTGAAATTTTATAAAAAGGAGAAACTTGAAGTAGACGCCAGTTACAGATGAAACAATGCATAGATTTGATTATTTCCTTAATAAATCAATGCTATAATATCATTTACATCTACGATCGTTGCAATGGTGCATTTTATCATGCCAGTTATAAGAAAATCAAGCTTTATATCGGAGGAAAATCCTGCAAAATATTATTCCCAGTTTTATCAATGCAGCCCGCTTCCAGTCTTGTGAGAGAAAAATTATTATGTGTGACCAATGCATGGTTTCAGATACAGCTGATGCGAATTTATATGTTCATTTTCAATAACTATATTCCGAATTTCATTAATTTGGAATTTACTGCGGTAAATGTTAAGAGACTGCCATCAGAAAGAGCGGATCCCGAGCACGGAAAATTAACTCTTTCGCTCTCCTTTAATGTTATCTCCTGCTCGGGAATTCAAACGATGCCCATTATTCTTGGCATCGCATATCATTTTAATGAGATTAACTAATGAATCCTTCACCGCGAACAAAGGGTATGTTATGAGTTGTTCCCTGAGCGATAACCAACTCCTGCGCTTTTGTTATGAAGTGCTCGTATAACATTAAGAAACTTTACTTCCTCCGAAAGATATTGTATCTTTATAAGGTATGCTTATTTTAGTAAATGGAGGAGTTGATTTTTGCTAAACTAAATGTAGAGATTAGAAAATGTAATGCATTTGACAGGTTGTCAAACTAAATATAGCCATACATTCATAATCGGATTTAAGGATCAGGATCTCTGATATATTTATTTCTCAGAAGGCCTGGTCTGTGTATTTTCTTTAAGACTAAGAAGCAAAATTCTAGTTTTCTGTCTTTCATAAAACTTAGAAAATTTGGGCACAGTCTTTATTTCTTTAAATATTTCTTCTACATGCATACTTCAGACTATAAATTTCTTAGGCCGTAAACACGCTCTTTAGGACCTCGATCGCTCAATCACTTAAGGTTAAATGCTACCTCGAAGAATTTCGAATGAAAAAAATCAGCGCTCTAGCTCTCAGTGTACCTTACTAAGTCATTTACCATATTTATCTCCCAGATGGCCAAGAAATTGCTTCTTCAGTATCTAACGGGACTGAACGAATCTGTCATTTAACACCATTAACAATGAAAACATGTTCATGATGCATCACAGTCAGTAAACCAGTATAATACATCCGCAAGAAGAGGCAAAAGACACACACAAACAAATATAGCCTTTACGCAGTTTTCAAACCCGCGCTCCTTGCACTAGCTGTCAGTCTTTCCATTTAGCCCCCCACCCAGATGGTTAAATGAAAGGTATTTCAGTGATGACTTCTTTGTCTACCTTTCATACCGATGGGGTCATCTATTGGTGAAGGAGAAATGCTACTCTGCGCCCAGTTTTCTTCAGTTTAACGCATAATAAGTATAATAAACCTTCTTCAGTTTAACTTATAGTAAGTAGGTATAATAACGTATAATAAACGTAAACCGCACACATTTTTCAACGTATCCCGTACATGCTTAAATATATGTAATTTTAGTAATAAGAATGCTCCGAATTACCATGTAAAAACTAATGTAATCATGTAAAAATTAATGTAAATTATGGACTAATCATGTAAAAATAGAGGGAAACATAAAACACAATAACATTGATATGAATGTAGTAATTCACAGAAAATTTCTAGTTATTTTAATCTGCACACTGAAATAGATTTTCTGAAATAGAATATGATATTCATAAAATTTTTATTTTTCGATTTTTGTACGATTTTTACGACATTACTCGGGCGGTTAATATTTATCCCCTGTATATAAAAATTTCGAAAACATATGCATGTGTTTAAGGGTAAAAGTAAAATGCAGTATCATGTGAAAAAAAGTGTACGAATGATGTGGTGGAGATTGTTTCGGGAAAAAATAAAAACCCAAACTTTTATGTGATATCCATATATCAAATTTCAGTTAGTAAAATCGTGACATTTATGATTTAAGCTTTACTAACATTTAGCTTTATGTTCATTTCTATCTTGTATTTCTTAACTTATCACTATACTTGCTCGGTACAAAGCTTCGTGCAAACTATATATGGCAAGTGGCACTGTTTAAAAATTGAATGCAGTTTTAACCGTACGCCTGTTGGTTCCTTGACTCCGGCGCCTTGAGCTGAGAAAAACTCGCTGGGAAAGTTGTAATCTTGGAATAGAGGACAGCAGTCTAGAGTAAACTTTAACGAGCTGATCTCTATTTTATTTGTTTTCGCTCTAGTTTCTAATATTTACAATCCGTGGTTAATAAAGTGTAGGGTAAGTTTTAAATTCTATTTTGGGTTAAGTTAAACAGAACTAATAGCAAATACACAATAATGTCAATGCGTTTCTTCCGCGAATCAGATTTTCGCAGCTAATTCTAGGTAAAACTTGTGTAGTGTGCACTGCAACGAAGCAACGTTTTACTCTTTTTTATGAAACAAAGTAAGTGCGCAGCTAATCTATAGCATATCGTCAGCCGGAAGGTGTCAGGTGGCAACACTCATCATCCCCGTCGCTTGACTGGATTTCCTTCTAATGCTATAGTTGTCACCGAACGCACGATGACTCTAGCTGCGATAGAGGCAAAGGGCCTTTTCTCTTCTTTTCACCATCGAAGATCACTTACGAGGAACACATTTCATGTACCATTCATTCTAAGGCTCCGTAAGGAACTCTGTAATTGCTCTGGGAAGTACTGCTTTGGCAGTAGAGCCGCAGAATAACACTGCGTTATCGCGGTATCACAGCTAATCTAGTTTTCGAAACTGCCAAGTGAATGTTAGAGCTTTGATATGTCTGTCCTTGTCGGATTTTGGTGTCAACATACATTTTGTTAATGCTTGCATTTTAGTCTTGCCTTTTGTTTGTTTATTCTAATATGTAGCATAATATATAATTTAAATGAACGGAACTGAAATGCTATAAGTACTGAAATTAAATCCAAAGTACTAAAACGGCTGGTATTGGAGAAACTGGATTATATATTGAAATAAACTAAAAAACATGTTTTTGGAATGATTGGTTTAGAAACTGAAACCCATGAAGAATTTAGTAAGCAAGTATAATCGGTTGGGTTTATTTGGTTACGACAAAGCACTCGATGGCTATCTACCTGAGATTAGGGATGCTTTCGTGGAGGACTTTCTGAGGGAATCTGGCTCATATACACGTTGGACATGAGGGAAACCATGAAAACGCTATGCATCCACCCCCATTGGCGGGATTCGAACCTCCAATCTAACTACCAGCGTTCAGCGACTTTACGCCTTGACCGCTGGTTTGACACTAACATAACTGGAAAATGTTACTCTTAAGGAGATATGTCATGAAGAAAATAGAAAATAATGTTATTGAAAATGAATTAATGAATAAAGCCGAAGAATATAGAATTGTAGAAAAATGCGTGTCTTTGATATACATATGGGGATTAGGTTGCTTAAATGTGGCAAAGCACACGAGAGTTTTTTGCCTAAGGGTAACGCTAAGGGATGACTGGAAGCCTTTCTACGAAAACTGATTGGTGTTCATGTTACACTTGAAAACTTTTTATATTACAATGCTGCATGGCTGTTCAGCTAGGTTCTACCCGGGGCGAACTCCTAGTGTTCCGCGGTCTCAGCCACTCGACTATTGATGGAGCAAAAATCTGGCGTGAATTTGCTTCAAAATAATAGCTGAAAGAGAAAATATGAAAATTTTCGTTCTTTTCAAGTAAATAAATTTAGATATTTATGCTTTTCCCCCTCCCCTTGGGATTGACCGATTTTGCTGATCCGTACTAACCTGTCCCGTAAAACATGTTAATCTATACACTATTATACATATATAATTGATTGTTTATTGCTAATTGTTGAAAATGCCTATCCACCCTTTCAGATCTGTAGTAGATCAGTAGGAGAATCTGAATCTGGAAAATCAGATGTTTTAATACATTTGCTTCGGAAATTTTTAAATTAGAAAAATATTCATGAAGATAAATATTCAGATTTAATTTTAAAATTTAAAAGATTCGGTTTTATTCAAATAGAAAATATCATACATTTTACAACGGATAGAAAGTTACAGAAAGAATTGTTACGAAAATGCAATAAATGACACAAATCATTCCCTCCAACGGAAGACTTAAAAAAAATTATACAATTATAAGGTTTAGCTCGATATAAAAAGAATATAATTGTATACCATGATCGCTTTGCTGAAGATCCGACAAGTTATATAAAATCAGACTTTTACGGTAGACACAAAAGCACGTCATCATTTATCTAGCCCAAGCATATTACAGCATTCCTAAAGAAATAAATATCAACTTTAATTATTTTATATTTTTTAATTCACATGCAAAAGAAGTGGAACATATGAGAGAAAGTGATAGGAATTCAGCAAGAGAAAGATTTAGTGAATAGTTCAATAGTTATACTAAAGACCCCCATGATTTTAAAAGTCCTAAGATGAGATACAGAAACATTTTTATTCCTATCTAATTAGAAAAGAAATTTTAAGATTATTTGCAGGTTTATTGTAATAGTTACAAAGCTTATAATGATCTCAGATTACCGTTTTCAGTCTCTGAATTTATATTTAGCGCAAATTCTTTACCTGTCTTTGTCTGCGTTTTTGCCTCTTGCTGAAATGAGTATTGTAACAGGAATTATCGAAATTCTAGTTAAATATTTAAGACAGAAAGGAGGAAATAAGCGTATTTATAAAGTTTACAGATCTTCCTGTTAAATTCTCTGAAAGCTAAAACCATGACGAAGGAAGACGTTTTGGTTAAACGACGATAATATTTTTGAAGATTTACAGTTCTTCCCTGTTGAAAAAGGAAAACTTGAATGGTTACTAGATTATTTTTATACTATAGAAATGAAGAAAAGAAAAGGTGTCATTAATAAACTCATTACTAATTCATCCTTGAAATGCTGGCCGAGCGGTAAAAGCCCCTTACACTGGTACTTCAGTCCCGGCGAACGGGTTGGCTGTATGAGCGTTTTCGTATTTCTCTCCCTGTGTAACGTGGATGCGAGCCAGTTTCCCTTAAAACAACCCACGAGGCATCCCTTTCTTTCTTTGTAGTGCCTAAGGACGGGGCACGTAAGAAGTGGTGGATAAGTTATGAAATACATTTGCCTGTACACTCGTTTACAGAGCTTAGGACTCAGCTTTTGTGAAGCAAAACGAAATTAAATACTGATTTAATGATTATGTATAAAGAATGGTTTAAGCCTATAAACAGAGTCTATAAAACAGTTTACAAACATGATTTTTGTTATTTAAAAATTAGAGATAATAAGACTGGAAATATTGTGCGTGGTAAAAATATAATGGAAGAACAGAAAGAGGGATTGTTAGACATATTACAAAATTTAAAGCTCTAAAAAAAGTAGTATAGAAAATATTATCCATTCCCTAGAAATTTTAGATGGAGAATAATATATATTCATAGCACTGACGATTTATGGCGAGCATATTTATTAAAGCCCTTTAGTAAATATAACATAGAAACTATTTATCTTTTAGTCGTAATTTATTGTTTTAGTAAACATGCGTGGATTAGCTATACAAAGAGAAAAATAGGTGAGGAGGGCAGAAACACATTTAAAAAGATATTTAAAAAACGAATTCTCACAAGGATTGGGGCCGATAAAGGTACAGAGGTTATCAACAAAAATAATGAAAAATTCTTTAAACATATTAATTGGTTTACTATGGAAAATATAGAAATTAAATGTAGTGTAGTTGAGAGATTTAGTAAGACTTTGAAAGAAAAGAGTAGAAAATATTTTGATACAAATAGAACTAAAAGATATAGAGATAGATGTATTAAGCAAATTAGTTAAAAATTATAACTTTTCATAGCATTGATAAAAATGGCATCCCTGGAAGCATCTGATATCGCTGACAAAGCTAAAATTTATAAGATTTTTGTAAGCCGAGAAAAATTTTTAAATCTAAATTTAAAATCGACGATACCTTACGCCAATTTCGAAATTTATATTTATTAATTTTTAGTCCAGGGCAATTTGCACAGAAGGATATTAATTTCGTTTTGTCATTTTGCGTTGATTCACTATAAGCGGCGTTTCACTTTTCAAATTGTTGCTACCAAATATTATCGCCCTGTATTATATTTAAAGAAATTAAATAATGCAGAATGTGCATAAATGTATGCATGTTTCTTTCATTGGGATAAAACGACGGTACTAGAGCCATCGAATTTTGAAAGACGTAATCCTGCTGCGAATATGGGCATCTGGAAGCCCAAATTTGAAATTTGTTTTATTATGGATTTCATATTTTGTGAAACTTTTAACGAATTTTCGATTAACAAACTCAAGAATTTCAAAGCGAGCAATGGCTACGTTGTAAAGAAAAAACATTTTTATCTCCAGCGCGCGAGACTGTGTATCGGAAATTGTAAAGATATGCTCATTTTAAAATTATTTTGCGATATTGCTCTTGAACTGAATTTTACGGTTTAAGTGCGAAGAACATGATAGGGTGAAGGCAACACACAAAATGTTACAAAAAACGCCCCTTTATACGTAATTTAAAATCTAAAACCTTTCAGATTTTTTTATTAATTTTGTTTATAATTTTCAGTCACCATATTCTTAAAATCATCCTTTCTTCATTTTTTTAAATTTCTATGCACGTTTTTAAAGTTTTTGCTAACTTCTGTCTTTAAATAATATTATTTTAGCTTTTTAAATACTTTGTATATTTTTTATATTTATTTGTATCCTTACAACAAAACGTCCAGAAAGAAATGTTGAGCAGATCTCTATGAATATAAAGTGAGTTCTAATATAAAGATAACTAATTTTAATTTTAACTAATTTTAATTTTTTAGGTACAAAATTTGGACATTTCTCGTAATAGAAACTTCTGTCTAATATAACATTCGTAATTCCTTCAAAGCATAGTCCAACTAAGGGAGTATTCTAATACAAAACTCTTTCTGAATGTTTTCCTTTTGCAACAAGGTTTGAGATTTAGTTGATTACGAGAAAGTAAGGAGAGGGATGCCTTCGTGGAGAATATCCAATGGCGAACTAGCTTTATACACTTTACACATGGGGAAAACCATGCAGTCAGGCCGTTGTCTTAGAATCGAACCCAGGTCGGAATTACCAGTGTTCAGCGATTTTACCGCTTGGGCTCCGGTGAGTCCTCTTCCAATCAGGAAATATACTATTGTAGAGTAACTTAGAAGTTTTCAATGTCAGGAAACTGAAATGAGCAATGCCATCTCCGGGACGCGAACCCTGGACCTCTGGATACGCGCCGAGTGTGCTACCGTTACACCATGAGGGCATGCAAAAAGGAAGGAGAAAATACCTTACATACTACCTCTTTTAAAGGGCGACTGGGGAATAGGGAATCCAATCGCCAAATCCTAGTGGTGAAGAATTATCATCCACCACCTTTTTTAGTTCGGGCGCCACTTTAGAGTTATTTAGAATTTTTCAGTGTCTGGAAACTGAAGAAGTAAGCAAAGCCCTCGCTGGGACTCGCACCTTATATGCTATTCAGAAAATAGGCTATTCAGTTAGATTATATAATTTTTGTTTAATGCGCTTTTTTTATCTTGCTGCTAATAACTTTCTAAATGAATTTATTACAAACAGTAATTAATTAATAGGATTTTTAAAAAAACAGTTATTTGTAATTAAAATTTTTAAAAGTGGAAGATTATTTTGTAAACCCTAATTAAAGTTACGATAAAGCTAAATTGCATCCAATATGTTTCTTTACTTTGTATCGTGACTGCTAAGTCTTAAATGCTGCTACTCATCATGCTTTCTAATATATTACCTTAAACAGATAACCTCTTTAATCAAGTCATGCGACGGGGAAGCTTGAAAGTTATTCATTGTTATTTTAATAAGTTTGTCAAATATGCGTTCAAAAAGAAACTAGTAAATTTAGCTTCCCTTGCACAGTAACAACGATAAAGCATTGATAAATACAGATATGTCTCTCCACTTCTCCATATTCATTAGTTTCCGCTAAAATCCCTTACCAGATTAAATTTTCATGCAAGTAACCATGTCAAGATTCACTATTAGATTTTCATTAAACACTCCGCTGAGAGATGTAAAATTCATCTCAGGTTATTTTTTGCGTTTTACAAAATTAACATTGCATTTAATTGACTGAAACGGAATTGTTAATACGCGTTTCAATTTTTGGTGGCTAAATTATTTGCATTTAAGCCTTGTTTCTTTGAATTTATGTACTGCGTCAAAGGATTACGGAGTAAAATATGACAAATGTAGAGAAGCATTTTTAGAATATTCCATTTTTTTTGCATTAATTAGCTCCTTTCAGTGATTTTTTTCTTCCGATTTTACGATGTATATTTAATGTGACTCAAATTCACCTGCAAAAATTGTTACTAGTTGTAGTTGTAAAAAGGATTCCAAATTTTTTTGTTTAATATTTTTTGCTATTTTGATTTGCTTATATACAAAGTTCATATAACTTATAACACACAAAAATATTAACTCATTATCTGAAAACATTGGAAGATATCAAAATGTTTAATTTGATTATTCGTTTTTTGAAAGCTGTGAATGGCAACGATTTTTAAATTAATTTAAAATGGAATCCTAAGCTTTAAAACTTTTATTTTGAATAAAGGTAAGAAATCATTTTTATAGACTTAAAATTTCGCAAACATATATGTACAAACACTTCTTTTATTTATATCAAATTAAATACAATCAAGGAATGTGTGTACATATATGTATAAAATATTTTATTTTTTAAAATTATATATGATGAAATATATTTTTATAGTGCAGTAGAACATGATAACAGAGCTTCTGCGTAAAAATGTAGTTGCAAATAATCTGTGTACGCATTCTTGATCAACTATATCTGTGCCTTTTAATGCATTCTTATAACTATATGCTACTTTTACATAAGAAAGATGAAAGGAATCATGTTAACAGACTTGCAAATGAGAGAAGAATCCGCAGATTCCACTATGAATGTATGGTTAAAAATAATGTAGTTACACTTTTTTCTTTATTCCTATTGGCTGATTAAAGTTTTAGTATTATTATTGACCAAAGCTTTATATAACTACATGGGTAATGATCGATATGTTATACTTGAACGTTACGGATTAAAATAGAATCTCAAATTACGTAGTTCACAGAAATTTGTCACAACTTAGTGTTCTAAGAATAGAAATTCGAAATAACCAAATTCAATAGAAGAATTTTTGTTGTTGTGACTTATCTCATTTATCTGACAGTAACAACAGAGCAAGGCCACGAAATTAATCGTGACGAGGAGCGCAAAACGGCGCCTCAATAGCCTTGAGCAGGTGACAGTGCGACGTTGATCAGTTCCTCCCACAATGTTGAAGGAGATCACCCCGGGGGCGGGTCTGAGGGTCATCTTACCCTCTTTCCTACTACTAACCTCTCGAGAGGATTTTCGGATCGCTTATGTTTAGAGTGTCCCATGCCGCACAGACACTATACAATTACAAACATTCATGCTTTTCCGGGATTCGAACTCGGGCCTTTCGCTACAGCAGTCAGCGTCGCTAACCACTATCCCGGTTTAACGGCCAATGGACGAATTTAAGCCCTAATAGTCCTCAATAGAAGAATGTAATGTATATTAGAAATCAAATTTAAGATTTTACTTTATATGTTTTTTATCTTACTTAAAGGCACATCCACACATTCACACACATGCATGTATAAATTAAAAGATAAAACCACAACCTAAAATTCTCGCCGGAAAGTGTTGATTTATAATTCTTTTAAACATTGTCGAGGTATAAATGTGAAGGTAAGTATAATTCAGTTTTACTCTAGCATACACTATATTTTCATTTAATAATTATTTTGTTTGCAATATTTTGGTAACTTTTGAAAACGGAAGTAGAACTTTTACTCGCAGTCACATGTACCATTTATAAAACTTAAACGAATTTATATTGCATTTATATTTTTGTTAAGATCTGAAAATTTTCAATAAAAGGAGAGGACAAAAGGGAAATTGTAAAATTCATAGTTTTTCAAGAATTTTCTTCTAAAAGTTTAGTCTTTATCTAGTAAGCGGTATTATGGAATAGCTCAGTTATTTTGGGCTTAATCTCGTGCAGCTGATAAACTGGTAAGACATAAAGTTGTTGTTGTTATCATGTCCATATTACATGGAAGAGTGGTTGCCACAGCTGCTCCAAAGAGAGATTGGACTTCCATTTTCACCCCAGTTTTGAGGGAGAGAACTCCGGCAGGGATCCAGGGTGCGCCACCCCTCTCTCCCTCCTCCAAACCACACGAGAGGACTTTCGGCTCATCGCATATTTAGAGTGCCCCCATGTTGCATGGTCACTATAAATTTACAAATCCGGGATCCGAACCCGGGCCCTTAGGTACTGCAGTAGGCTCCCCTAACCACTATACCATCTGGGCGACGTTTAACTTAAATCGCGCAATTATTAGATAGCTTCGAAATACAGAAGGACGTTTTCGCAATAAGGGAAAATCTACCAATACAGAAATGCTGGACAATAGTGATATCAAGTCAAATGAAAAACATTATTCACAAGAGAATAATAGGCTTGCTTATAGATGCGTTAAAAATAAGGAGAGATGGTAATTTGCTGAAAAATATTTTCCTAAGGAACTCAAAACCTAATGACATTGAAAACACACAAGATAAAATGTCTCTTTATATATTTTAGAACATAAAATTATGAACAGTTAGGAAAGCGGAAAAATTGAAAATTGTGTCCTTGTAGATGCATCGCATAGCTACCGTGATTTAATGATAGTTTAATATTATGAAGATGTTGATTGTCTGAGTATTCTTCAGGATAATGCATTGGATCCTTTAAACAAGTTGTTAACGTAGTATAGTTTTCTTGTTTAAGCAAAGAGTAATGGGCTTTTGTTTGTGTAGTTCCGGATTAGATGGTTTTACTTCGTATCTTGTCCTTTCTTTCTACGTTACCCATCAACGTTTTGGCCTGAAGCTAATGATTTAAAATAATTTCCTGATGGTACTCTAATTGACAAGAATAAAGCCCAGTAGTTCTGGTTTATAAATTAATCGCTTTCTTGAAGCGGTTGTGATTTAAGATATTCTATTATTTTATGTTTATGGGGTAATCATAAAAGTACCCCATAGAAAGGTACTCATCCCGTAAAGAACGTATCTTTATAAGGTAATCGCAATATTTCTATATAGGTCTGTTGTTCCTATAGTTCATGTTTGGTAAATTATACTTGGAAAACTAGCCTCATTTTAGTACATAGCTGGAATTTCAGCTACCTGGATAGATGAATTTTAATATTTGATTAAGGAAAACTTAAAAATACACGTCATAATTCAATAGTACCTAGTAATAACTCGTACATATAAATCCTTACAAATAAAAATTCGATAAATTTCATCATTAATGCATTTAGAAATAGGTTTCTGCATGCGATGCCCGTCTATAGAACTCCAGATTTACATCGACATAAAATTTAATTATCATATGGGCGCGTCATCCAGTAATCTCTGCTATGGACTCCTTACTTAAAAAAGACAACGACGTGTATTTCGTCAAGGCTGCCTTTTTTTAATATTAGATATTTTTACTCTATTCACTAAGTCTATCAGCCGAATCTGTTTTGCAAAATGCGCAACCGTATATTTCTATTGATTTTCAATACTGTGCAGTCTCAATGCAAACAAGGTTACAGAATAAAAGGTAATAAAGCTTTTGATCTGAGCTATTCTTTGATATATTTTCTTTGAAAGAAAATCTTTTTTACGTATTATTTCTGTAAGATTTATAAGACTTTGTCTCAGTTACTACTAAAAATTATTATTATTATTATTATTATATTAATACTTAAGAAAGTAATAGAAAAATAGTTAATACTAATTCTTTTTATGTTAATTAAGTAATTTATTAATTCTTTTTGACATATTTTTCTTCTCAGTTTTATAATGTAATTAAAAATAACTAGTATGTGATGCTGTACGTAATACTTTACAAGACATCATATTGCGGTAGCTGTCGGTTATGCTGCATTTTCTTTCAATATAACAGATGTTATAATTTTTAGCCGTTCGTTTCTGTTTGCTTAAAATGTTTTAATTTAGTTCGCGGTAGGTGTCTGTAGAGATAACAGCTAGTCGGTGAAAGACCTTATATGTGTCAATAATATGTTGCTACATTATTATAAGTAGTTTTACTTGTGCATTTCCTCTCTGAAATTTGTCTTTTTAGCAAGTTGTTATAGAAATTATCCTATTGTAATGAAGAAAGGGTGCAATTAAAGTAACACCGTGTATAAGGCCAATTCGAAAACCAACCTCCCTTGTTGTGTGGCGCTAGTGGTATTAGGCAGAACGCAACCATTGTTATATCTAGCAATCTTGTCATTCAGTAAGCTTCCTGCTATTCTAGTGAGAGTGTCGTACTGCTGCGCGTATGTTGGTTATAACGTCGCAAAATGTGCGCTGCTATTGAAAATTCCGCCAAGTGCGATTTAAGAAGAGTAATACGATTCCTTTGGCGACATTCATCGTGACTTGTGTGTCGTGTGGGCTTAAACATTATGAGTGAAGGTGTACTGCATCAGTGAGTGAGATTTTGCAAAGAAGCAAGAACAAATATTAGTGATGAATCAAAGAATGGGAGGCCGTCTATAGTGAGTGATGATCTCTTCTAACAAATTGACGACAAGATCCGTCGATTCACAATCTCGGAACTTTAACAACAATTTTTGGGCATTTCTCGGACTGTTTTGTGCAAGTTAGTAATTGGAAAATTAGGCTGCCAGAAGTTCTGTGTTCAATGGGTACCGAAAACTCTCACCAGTAAACATTCGAATGAACGTTGCCTTAGACATTTTTACCCGGTACCATACCGAAGGGAAGGAATTTTTTAACAGAATAGTCATTAGCGACGAGACATCGGTAACGCATGTGAATGCTGAGATGAAACAAGAGTCAATGGTATAAGGTCACACCAGTTCTCCTGCTCGGCTGAAAAATGTCTATCGCACTTTGTCAGCAAGGAAGGTTATCGCCACTGTGTTTTGGAAGGGTAATGGAATATTGGCTTGCCGGTTTCATAGAGCGTGGTACAGCTATTAATTCTGAAGACTACAAACTTACAGTAACCTGAATTTACAGTAAACTTGCCTTCGATTATATGCATGACTATTTCGAGGACTCATACACGTTCCTTTTCTGCGAAAACATTTTGCATCTTGAGAAAGAGGGACTATATTTTTCGCCCTCGAAGTCAATAAAATTTTTTTATATCTAAGATCATTTTAAGCATTTTTTTTTGCCTGATTTAAATTTTTTATCGACATCAATTTCTTAAGAATGTTTTGGAAGTTTTGTAAGGTTTTAGTTAAACTAACAAAGTTTTATTTTAATTTGAATCTTTCTATTCCTTCTCATTTCAACTTCCCGTTAGAATAAGCGCGCGTTTCAGCTTTATACTAATTTGAAGTGGAGCCAAGTAGTATTTAAACGAAGAGAGCTTTTAGTCTCAGATCACGGTTACTCTATTCAACGTTCGCCTGACTAGTTAGTATTTAAATTCTAAGTCGTAGCGCTTTTACGTGATTACTTATTGAAGTAACTCCAAGTGCGTCAGTATTAGTTAAATCTTGCTACGCACCATTTAGTTTAGAGGCCAACCTCGCGTTATAGCTCTGTGAGCAATGACTATTTAATTTCTATTTAGCTTAGTTTAAATTATTTTATTGTTCATTTTAGACCCAAGTGCGGTCTCTACTTTCTGTATCCCTCCCGAGTTGGGAAGTGGTTGTAAATAATTGTGGTTTAATAAAAGAGGATTTTAAATCCCTTTAAAGTGCAGTTCTTCTACCACTTAATCACATATTCTACCACAGAACATAGCTGCATTCAGCTCCCTGTTCCAGATCAGGATTTAAGGAGTTCATGAAGATGTTTGCCAAGAATATGCACCGAACACTCAGTCCTGACAGTTTGAATCGGTTTTTTTTTGTCGCTATTCCCACATTCTGTATACTTTTCTTTCTAAACTGGTAATAATTATTAGCTTAGTCCGGTTTTAACGTTTCATGTCCTGAGTGTTTTTTATACTTAAGTTACTTGCTTTGCTCTTTGCAATTCAATTTATAAATGGAAATAGATATGTCTACGAATTTCGCAAAAATGTATTATGATACTACTAAAATCGTCTGAATAAAAATTCAATTTTTCATGCTTTAAGATCAGGTTATGAATTGCAGATTCTAATGTAATGAATTGTGTGAAGAAACTGAAATTATAAGATTCGTTAAATAGCAGCATGTTACTGCTTTTATATTTTTAAGAAAACATTAGTACGGAGTCTATAATAATTTAGTTATTTATAGTTCAAAGTTTCTCTGTATTTAAACACGAATGTATAACTGAATTATTTTCTTAAGATCCTTGAGACTTATTTTATATATTTAATAGATTCTAATAGCGACTCGTTTCCTAATTCGTTTTCTAAAACTTTTCTATGTTAGCTACTAAAAACTACGTTTTGAATTTCAATTTATTATAAAGTCTTGAAGAATATTTATCATTATTTTCTGTCTCTTAGTGTAATCACGATATTTTCTAAGATATTATTTATTTTCTTTTATCACTGAAACTGAAGCATGCTGAATAGAAAATAAATACGTGATGTTTTCAATAATGTATTTCAGGAAAATAAATAATTGCATTTAAAAAGTTATTCTTATCCCAACATAAAAATATTTAGTCATCATTAAAATTGATTGGTTTCAAAAAATGAAGGAAAAGCGAAATTATACTGCAATAAGTAAAATACTAGAGGAGCGATGACTTTCCGTCATGAGATCTTAGTCTAAACGCGCATATTTCAAAACAAAGATTTTATTTTATCTGAAATAAGGATTCTGAGATGGTCGCTTTGTTAAACGATTTCCAGATTGCTTTTTTCGAAAGAACTTCATTGGAATATTAAATGCTGGACAAAGAATTGTAGATTGGCAAGGTGTGGTCTAAGGATTTTAACAAATATTTCTGCGTACAAATTCACCCTTCAAAACGCTGAGGAGAAGAAAGCCAAGGACCATGACGGTAGCTGAAAACTAATATCTGAAATTGTGACGAGATGGAACTGAGCCGCTAACGTATCTCAATATAGATATATCCTTGATACAGTCAAATGAACGTTGAAACTATCATGTACTGACAGCAGATATATTCATAAAAAAACTTTTTTCTTGTCACCAGACAGAACATTTGAATCGGGAGTATTTGCATTTCAGTTGAATAAGAGAGATGATCTTAGACTCATCCCTGAAAGGTACTTTCTGTGGATAATTCTAAGATTTAACTTTCTGAGTGACAGAGGACATTGTTTGATATGGAGACGCGTTGTCATTAGTTACTTGAAATTCGTTATCATTGGTTACATATCCTTGAAAGAGAGTCTTTCGAAGGGGTTGTGTCTGTGTTTTGATTAAAATCTTCTAAAGTAGACTCACAGATCTTCGTGCATTCCACGTGGAAATTTTAATGCTGTGATTTATATATACGATGTCCCTGATGTTGATATGCACCCTTATGCAGGTGCAATATGTGAAATGTTTCCACAGAAATACAAAACTTCTACACCAAATAGAGGTCGTGTGATGCAAGAATATATTTATCAAGAAATATGAATAACTACAGAATACCCAGCATGGTCTTCAGATTTCAGTCTTACTGAACATGTGGGGCGCAGAGAGACTTTTTGCTGTTCTCATTCCTTCTACTCAGAATCTCGATTAGCTTGCAAAAAGCCTTACAAGAACAATGGGTGTCAATCGTTGTTGAGCTCTTAAACTCCATTATTAACAACATCTGTCAGTATGCTCTTCGATCTCTTAAACCTGTTATTTTAATTCATGTATTATCCTTAAAAGCAAGATAATTTTTATTCCAGTATCTTTTTATACATTATAATGTGTTCTATAATTTACCTAAATTTCGTGAATGTGTACAAATAGTTATTTTTGTGATTTTTCTTTAATTTTTGACAACTAAGTAGGAAATTTATTGGCAATCGATATTTTTGAGTTTATATTAAAGAGCAATTTTTTATTTTTTCCCCGTATATTTTTAAGACAAATGATCTACTCTTAACGGATTTTGATTTTATATAAAATAAAATTCATTTTTTTCGCTTATATTTTATTTCAAATAAATTCATAAAAGCTGGAAACGTAATGTTCTGGTAACGATTTTGCCGTAAAAGGTTACATTAAATTAATTTTATAAATACCATTCTCCTACAGGCAAGGAAAAAAACTTAAGAAATTTTTAAGTTCAAACTTACATCCATTTCTAACACAGGTACGTAAGGGAAACGAACACTAACTTATTTATTAAGTTAAGAATTACTTTTGCTTTCAACCTTCTGCTTGAAAACAGTTAATTTAATTAAGTGAAACAAAAGTTGTCTAAACTAATCTGACATTTGCATTCTTGTCGAAGAAATATGCCAGAGGCTAAACATTAAACAGCTCATCTTCTATTCACCGGCTCGAAAGATAATGTAGAGGTCAACTTCAATTTTCAGTTACTGTTCTAAAAATATCCAACTTCTGCATTTCTGAAAACTTATATCATGAGATAACATCGATGAAGCCAGACCTTGCACATACTTTTTTCTCAACTTATTTCATTAAAGAAATCTCATATGAAAGAAACAAACACGTAGACGTATTATTTCAGTTTCAAGTTTTGAATAATTCAAAATGAACGGCGTTTTCTCAGAATAACTTCTTAAAGATTCTTTTCACCAGTACTTTACTGGAATTTTTACCGTTATACAGGGTGCTTATAAACTCCCGGACCCATTTTTATATTTAATAACTCAAAAAATAATGAAGATATATACAAACTTATGGCATTTATTGATGGAATAACATATATATTTTCCTTTTCAGGTTTGAATATCTTTACTTTTGTAAATACCGTCTGCGCGTGTGATTAATTTCAGATTATTTCATTTTCCAGTCTAAATATCTGTACTTTTCTGTAATGTTCTCCGACGAAGCATCCTTTCATCTTTCTGGCATTGTTCATCACCATAATGTGCGCATATAGGGACCTGAAAAACCCCCATAAATACCGTGAGGCACAAAGGGATTCCCCAAAGGTTAATGTGTGGTGTGGACTAATGCACGACCGAGTCATTGGGCCTTTCTTTTTTACAGAAAAGACAGTCTCATCAGTCGTATACTTAGACATGTTGGAAAACTTCGTATTTCCACAACTAGAAGAGCTTCAGCCACATGTCTTTTTGCAACAAGATGGTGCACAACCTCATTGGGGTACCATCGTTCATAGTTCTTCGAATGACCATTTTACAGGGAGATGGATTGGGCGAGGAGGTCCAATTCCTTGGCCATCCAAATCACCTGATATAACGCCGCTGGACTTTTTCCTTTGGGGATTTGTAAAGAACAACGTTTACAGGAGGAGAGTGTCGAACATTGAGGACCTAAAAGCCAGAATTACGACCGCAATAGCCTCTGTGGATGCCGACATGCTTGCCGGGACCTGGCGTGAAATTGAATACCGACTTGATATTTTCCGTACAACGAAGGGGGTACACGTGTAAGTTCATTGACAACGATCATGAAACTTTTTGAGTCTATCTAACCATTTATGTTATTAAATTTAATCTATCTTTATTATTTTATGAGTTATTAAACATCAAAATGGATCCGGGACTTTATAAACACCCTGTATTTCACTGATTATTTTGATGAAATAAGTTTCATAATTAAAGGGAATTAAATGAAGTTAACATGTTGTTCGAAACAAAGAGTTTATTTTCAAAAGAAAAACGGAATAACAAAATTTCCACAGTCGATAAAATTTCAAAACAAATTTCAGACAGTTGATCAGTATGCAGAATTCTGCTTTAGTTTCAAAACGCTGCTACTGATATTGATTTTTTTCCTTAATTTTATATTAAAACTTTCAGTACTTTCGATTCTAAACAGCTATTTACTTGCGTGGTCAACTATGCTTTAAGTCAATGAATACCGTTAGAAAAAACTCTGGTGTTTCAACTATAATGTTAATAACATTTGGTGTTAAATAATATTAGACTGATGAAACTTTTACAGAATTTTACAGCGTTTTATCATGCTAATTGTGAAATTGGGCTGAAGTGTTTCATAAGTATTGGTTAATTTCAAATAAAAAAAAATTGGAGGTATGCAGAGTGGCCAATAGAGTAGAGTGGCCATGCGTTTTCTAGTAATTACATAAGAACATTTCAAATTTTCTTTCCAAGATAGAAATGAAAGATTGAACAGAGTTAAAAAAGATCATGATTTTTAATAAAAGTATAACGATATGAAATATTACAGTCATAAATACTAAACATGTAATCGAGAAAAGTAATTGATTTGTTACAATGAAATTTGGTACATAGATCTCCAACATTATGAGACAGCCAAGACTAACACAGCTAAGATTTAAAACACCGTAGTACAAAACATCTTGGTCCAAAATAAAGCTATTACAAAATTTCTCAGTATAAAAACATCGTCGTTGAAGATATCGTAGTAAAAGGTAAAGCATCTACAATCGTTGCATGACGATAACATCGCAGACATGCGTTTTCCAGGGTTTAAAAGTTGCAAACGCGCATTTTCATTACGCGAGCGCAAGAAAGAATTAAGAATATTTTTGTTTTTGTATAGTTGAATTAACTAATAAATTTTTGCTGAAACTTTAAGAAGGAAATTTAAGCATTCAGATACTGAAAATAAGTATAAAACTATTGCTGCTTATAGCAAGTTGACAGAATTTTATGATTTGATATTTAATTAAGCAATTTTAATAGAGATAACCATATGCGGTTACTCATCTTCCTTTTTAAAATACATTTTGCATGAAAAATTACAAATAAAACCTTATAAAAGAGATTAATTAATTAATGACCGTTATTAGTTAACTGTGTAAATTTAAAATGATATTAACTGCTATACCTATTTTTCTACTCATCTGCAGTTTTTTATTTGCTTCTTACTTTTTTAACAAAAATTTATTGGTTAATTCCAAAATATAAATCATTACCCGCATACGCATTTACACTTTTTAAAGACTGAAAAACGTGTTGTTTGTGGTGTTATCGTCAAGCAAATTTGTAGATGTTTTAATTTTACCACGATATTTCCGACGACGATGATTTTATACTGCGAAGTGTTTGAACCGCTTTATTTTTATTGACAATGTTTTGCACCACGATGTTTTAAAATTGCGATATTTTCTGCTTGGTTTTTTTTTCCCACGATGTTTTGTCCAACGACGTTTTCACCTTGCATAGTTTTTTCCGTGAGGTTTTCTTCTGCGATGTATTTGTTGCGAAGTTTTCGGAAGACATCCCTCTATCACCAGTACAGTCCAGCTAGCAAGCATTGTGGACACTCAACGTACCTTTACATGCCTCACAACACAAAAGCTTTACATGCCTTTAGATTCCAGGAAATACGTCATGCTGGAAATATGTTTTTGATCTTATCTTTTAACAACAAATCCCGTTCTTCTAAATGCGAGGATTGTAATGTTCGGATGGGCCTGTTAGGGTATCGACGACGCGCGATATCTCTTCTAAGAGCACACCAAACATGTTCTATAAGATTTAGGCTCGTTGGATTTCTCTGGTCACAAGTTACCGCAAATATGCCACTTTTGCTCCCAAAACTCGTTGGCCTGAGCTCTATATTTCCAAGCATTTTATTGTGCATAAAATTAAAATCTTCTTGTAAGCTCCCCGAAAATTTCTCACCTTATATTCTTTAATTTTTTCCTGTAACATTGTGCGATCACAGTACTCACAACAGAATCATTCAGTAGTGTGCGGCCGTCCAACTTGATAACTCCCTACGTAAAGGTCCTTACTTCACTAAAATAGTCGATTTACTTTATGTTGTAGGAACAAAAGTGGGTCTCAGGATTTCTCCAAATAAAGATGATTCTGTGTACTGAATCTCGACTTCTCACTGAAGGAAACATGACCCAGCCTTCCTGTGTCCAAGAATGGTGTATGTTCCACAATACACGGATTCTCTTGTACAGTCTGTTGACGGCGACGTATATGAGTGGTTGCAAGGGGTAAAGAGCCTGCGCTAATCGGCATCTACGAGAGTTTGCTAGAAATTGCTTTTCCGAAAGCAAGACTTGGGCTCTGAAAAAGCTCTTTAGCCGTCCTCTCTGTATGGTTTCATATATTTAAGTTCACGTACACCCTTGGAGTCATTATGGTCCTTGAAGGGTCATGGACGGCCTTCAGGTGATAGTATTCGTAGTCTGTAATTGATGACATAATCTGGATACCACCAGTCGAGACACTTGTGAGAATGGTACAACCTCCACATGATAATGGCTAGACGCAAACTTGTTGATGGCTCTGGATATCAGTTCATCATCTAAACGATTTCAACAGCTCATTTATCTGAAATCAGTCAATCGTGAGGTTTTTCTAGCAAGGAGCGCAATTATACTGGACCCTTCCATAAATAATGCAGTTTTTCAATAGAAATGAAAGTCGGAGGGGATGAGATAAAGTATTTTCATTAATCTGCTTTAAAAGCATGTAGTAATTTTACCTTGTTCTTATTTATAGTGAAAAGTTTTGAAGCATTTCAATTGTAGTTTAATTTTTTAAAAGCTAAGTTGGAGTGACAAAGAGGCATATTCTACGGGTGGATAATAGTGTAAGACAGAATCAACTGTGGTTCTAGAAATTATGATCTAGATATTACAGCCTAGAAAACAAGACTCTTCCAGAAAGATCTGTAGAACACGAGAAGGGTGCCCTTCAAACCTTGGTAAAACAAAATCCATCGTAACTATTAACTACCTGAGGGTGAGAGAGAGTTTATTTTAGATTAAAAAGGAAATTTGTTTTTCGTAATTTTTTAAAATAGAAGAAATGTAAAAAATTGCATGTTTTATTAGATTATCCATGTATACAAATTTACAGATTCACTAACCGATCACTCAAGTTTTCTTTAAAAAAATGTATCTTTTTAACCTTTCAACAAACTTTAAATGCGTACATTACAATTCTTATTCTCGAAATTATATATGATATATATTTCTGAAATTTTAGTATTACCTATTTTGAATTATTTCAAAAATAAAACTTTTAATTTTGGGCGCCAGTGTTTTGATGGAATTTTAATCTATTCTGTATGCATTCTATTTTATCCATCAGTATTTTTATAGATAATTTGTGTGTTAAAACTATAAAAACTGAGTGCTAACATATTTAAAACGTGATAAAAATTTACTTCCGTGGATAAAGAATATATTGTTAAAGTCCTTTTTTCTATTTACATCATACTAAAAAGTGCTTAATCCTTCAAAATACTCTTTGCTGATAGCCGACTGTACAATAAATAGCTTTTTCCATTTCAAAATATGTAACATAATATGCAAATTCAATAATTATGAAATAAACTTAGTGAAAATTGAACTTAACTATCATAGCTTAATAAAAATTAAAGATTTTACTCAGTTTCTATGTTATAAAGTTTTATACGTATTAAATAATGTAGATGCTTACCATTTCGCCGTAGAAATTTCGGCTGAACATACTATTGCTTCGATTTTCTTCAACTGAATTGTTGTGTAGTAACTTAACAATGTATTTATTGACAATAAAAATAATCTGAGCAATCCTACATTCGAAATATATGAATCATTTAACTGATTACATGCATTTTCCATTGCTTTCCAAATTAATTTAGCTAACATTCTGATCCGAGTTTCAACGCCCTTTAATCCGATTTAAATGTTCACTAGCATTTTAAGCAAACTTGCTGAACATTCGGTCTTTAATCTATCCCTGTGGCATCTGCGTTCTAAAAGCTTTTATTGCTTTAATGGGTAAAGTCAATATTTAACTGAATTCTTTGCGATTCTCTTATCTCTTCTTCGCTTAATTTCAAAGCGCTGAAGCTTATCATTAAGTTGCACGTACAAGGTACAGCAGAAAAGAAATACATTCTGCAAATTAAATGAGTTTCATCAACATTTGTATTGAAGTATATCAAAGTGTAAACGAGCGAATGCAATTTCTATGTTCTAAACTGAGCTAATTAAACAGGCAAGTGTCAAATACTTGCAAACATGAATAGAAATCTACGTTTTTGACATACAAAGCATAATAGCTGTACGCTTGATAAATTAATCCATAAATTATATGAGGCAATCTGCTTGTAGGTGGAAATAATTTTGAATTATTGCTGGTATACGAAAGTCTTTCGCCTGCAGCTAATTTAATGCACAAAATGCTTTAATTTTGAAGACTGTAGTGATAAGAAAACTGCTTATTAACTGAAAACTGTTTATCTGAAACGTTCATGGTTTTTCTCTTCATGACTGATAGTTAAGCAGTGATATCATCTTTACCCCTTTATGAGATATTTTACTTGATACCTCCCATTGCAGTCTTTCATTACTATTTAAAACTCTGTTTGGAGTGCATAACTGAAGCTTCATAAAATTTTACTGCATCTGTAAGTTTATTTATCTTTAATTTATATTCCTATCATTAGAGCTTCCATTTTAGTATCCTTTATATGTTCTCTTAAAATACTAATTTGAAGTTCTGAAATACCATTACAATTTACAGACAACACAATCTTGCCAAAATTTGTTATTTGCAGATGAAATTTGCAGATTTGAAGAAACCTTCAAAAAAGCCTTATCCCCTTTATCATGCCTTCCCGCCTTATCATGCCTTCGGGGTGTAACGGTCAGCACACTCAGCGCATATTTGAGAGGTCCAAGGTTCGAGTCCCGGCGAGGGCGTTATTCTTTTTTCCCATCTCCTACTTTTATATATAAATATAAGCATTTTGGGCACATATATATTTGCTCCTGCTCTTTTTTTTTTATATATATATATATATATATATTGTATTTGTATATTTTGTATATATATATACAAAAAAACCAATGACAATATAGTGGGCCCGAACTATAAAAGGTGGTTGATGATGATTCTCCATCACCAGGTTTTGGCTATTGGGTCTCCTAATCCCAGTCGCCCTTTAGAAGGAGGAGTATATAAGGTTATAAGGTATTTCTTCCGCGTTCTTCGTATGCCTTCGTGGTGTAATGGTCAGCACGTTTGGTGCGTATTCGCGAGGTCCGTGGTTCGAACTCCGGCGAGGGCAATGCTCATTTTTCACGTCTTCTGCTTCTAAACAAACCTAATGTCTCCACAAGGTATTTCTCTCGCCTTCTTAGATGCCTTCGTGTTGTAATGGTCAGCACACTCGGCGAGTATTCGAGAGGTCCAAGATTCGAAACCTGGCGAGTGCATTGCTCATTTTTGCTGCTTTTTTTTCTGCTAAAAAAACTCTTATAACTTTACAATATCAGTTGGTCAGTTGCCTGATACGTAAAAAAGATTATAGTAGGGTTGCTGAGTATGAATTTCAGCATTTGTTATGTTAGCTTTGTAAAGAATACGCATTTTACTAAAATGTAATTTGCGACAAATCCTCAGTAAAGACTGTACTCGACTTATCGCTATGTCAAATGTGAAACGGGAACGTAAGAAGGGTGTAAAAGACCCTTTTATTTAAGAATTAAGTAAGTTGAACAGATGGCACATCTGGTACCTAGAATTCAGTCAGCAATTATGCCAAGAACGAAAAGCAGAATTTTAAATTTAAAACTAAATCTGAGTATCTATTAACCAAATACTACCCAGAGTAATTTAAACGCGAAAGCTTACCTGACGTGAAAGTATCATCGGCCAAAATAAAGAACGCCGAGGACAGGAATTCTCATCTTAGACCAGCAAACTAGTAGCACGGTCTGCAGCAGGTAGAACGCGATCTGTCTAAACAATCTCAAATCATCACGTACGAGTTAATTTGTCTTCTGGCAGGAAAACGGAAACAGAGAAGTGACAGTACAGATTCAGAACATAAAATAACGGTTAATTACCATAAATAAGCCCTACCCCTTAGCAAAAAATCTTATACATTCTGATGAATGCTTTGTAATCAAATCTCATCTTTAAATTCTAGACGGTTATAGAATCATTAGGGTTTTTGATGCTGAAGATGGAAAAAGTGTGCGATGACCTCGTCGGGAAGAAATTCTTTATGTACTTCCCCTTTTAAAGAGCGACTGAGGATTAGATGGCACAGTCACCAAATCCTGCTGGTGAAGATTTAGCACTCAACACCTTTTAGTCTGTTCGGACACCACTTGTATGGGCATTAGTTTATTTTGAAGCAGAAGACGTGAAAGAATGAGTAATGCCCTCGCCGAGTCTCGAACCTGGAACTCTTGAATACGCCCCGTGTGTGCTTCCAATTACACCATGAAGATACTCAGAAAAGAGGGAGAAAACTAAAGGTATATTAAATACTTTAATCCCAGGGCCATTTAACAGATATTACTCTTGCTATTGCTTGCTATTCCTATTGCTTGTGTTCCGCCAGCGACCGAGTGGTTTAATCATTGAAAACTGGCAGATTTCCCATAGATCTATCAATGTTCAACTCTTATTTGTGAGGAGTAAAGGCTATGAATTCGTTTGCTGCTGAACGGTTTGACTGCCTGGGTGTTTTCGTGGCTTGTCTTATGTGAAACGTGAATATGAGCTAGTTCTGTTTAAAAAGTCTTCCATGAAGACATCGCTTTTAGATTACCTTATGTATTCTTTGCCATACTCAACCAAACAAAACTTTTAATTCTCTTGATTGCTTAATCTGTTCCTTTAACCAAAAAACTGTGCTTAATTTTCAGAAACTCTTTCATTAATCAAAATCAGTTCTTACGATTTGTTTGTTAGTTTTAAATCTTTAAAAACGATAATCTAGATGTGGTATAGAATCTCGTTTGCTTGGCTAGCATAAACTCATAAGCTCTAGAAAGACTGTAGAGGAATTATCGTCGTGTCTACAGGCAGACAAATTGAGAAGAAGAGTGTAAATAGCTCTTTTATTAGATCACAAATTATTAACAGTTGACCCCACCTGGGTTTACATAAGCCAACACTTCTGGCTTAACTTATACAAAAAGTGCTGAACTTAAAATGAAATGTAATTTAGACTACCCTAACGGCTCGCAGGATAAAGTAAACGCGCAGAAAGGCTCTGGCTCGGGGAAGCCGGTGAGACAAGCCTAATGGCTAGAAGCACTCAAAGCCACAGAATCAAATCGCTGTTTAGTCACGGTAAGTAGGCAGAACTAGGCTTAAGTAGGCTTAAGTACGCAGAACACGCTGTAAAATCAACTTGGGATACCTTTAACAGCACTTCTTTCTCCCTTAATCTAAATAAATGCGCGCTATGTAAACTACATTCTGGCATGAAAAGCGTGGTTGAAAAGGAAAGCGACTGGAAAGTTGCTTTAATTCAAAATTAACTATTAGTCAAAATAAATAAATAAATACTCACAATACAATTTATTACAAAGTCATGTAAGATGGTAATTTTTTGACTTTAAGTATTTCGGATAGCATTAAGAGCGAAAACAAACGTTAGAATTTTTAACAAAATTCTTTATCTGTCGGAGGAAGATACACCTATACGAAATTTAAAATGAGACAAAATTCAACGTTAAACGTTAAGTTTTTAATTACTTAACTTTGGAAACTTTATTATTTTGAAAACGAAACTTATTAAAGCTTAACTTATTAAATTCAAACTTAAACTTATTAAGTCCAAGCCTACAAATCCTTTCTACAGGTTCAAGTCTAATTCCGTGCAAAATTTTGCCTGTTTTATTAAATTTATCTTTGATACTCGAGATGAAATTACGAACCACACAGATGTAAATAAGAGAACAAATAATCGCCGACAATCATAGAAATGCAAGATTTGTTTTATTAATTAGACTTACAAATTATAATTTTCTAAACTAAATTTACATATATTATAAAATTTTAATTATTTCATTGGAGTTTATGAAACATATCCATTTAATTGATAATATTTTTCGAAGAAATGGTTTGAAATGAGTTGCGTATACATCACTGTTAGTTATGTCTGAATTTAAAGTTCTAAATCAGTTGCAGCGATTTATTACGATTATTGCCTTTCTATATAATATTGCAAAAAAGTGAACATTTTTTAATATTTTGGATTCAAATTGAGTAATTAACTACTTATATTCCTAAAAGAAAAATCGGTAATGTTCACTGTAATGGCCGTTTTCATCAATAAGATAGACATCATTGAAATGTGGACAAATTATATTCCACTTATTTTACTTGTTTTCTAATTCTTTCTTATTTATTGAACAGTTTACATGCGTTCAGTAGGTAAGCAAGCCAATTTTAGCGAAAATGTAGCTTCGTACTTTTGTATTATTTTACGAATTAGCATATCGCCCTTACAAATCTGTAAACAATTTCTGCTCCAAAATATTCTTAAAATATTTAACTGTAAGATTATGCATTTTGTTTCTTTTATAATAAGTGAAAAATTCTATTAGAATTAGAATTAGTGAAAAATGACCAGGCATTTATGAGAGCCAGAGCTTTGAATTTTTGTTTACAATGAAACCGCAAAATTAAAATACAAAATTAAATTGTTAATAAACAAAACTAAGCATGTATGTAGCTTTTGATAGGAAATATTGTAGAATTATGATATCATGATAAATAAATACTATACACAAATTTCATGCTACAGAAAAGTTGGAATGGCTCCATCTCATCCCCAAAAACTTGGGGCCGAGAAGCCTATGCTAAACGCATAATAAGGCTATTAATTATATAATATCGGGCAGATGAAAGAATATGTTGGTGGAGAAAACCCTAGACGGTCTTCGATGAGATCCGTGATACGTCCATAAGCGTCTCAGATAGATGAACGCTGTAGGCGCATTTTTCTGAGGATTTACTCATTCTTGTTGTGCTTCAGTGTGAGACGTCTGGCCTCATAGTCTAACACGTCCACTTGTCTCAAACTGAAATTAGACTAAAAATACTCATTCCAGTTTGGAGACTTACCACGTTGTCAGAAATAGAACTCAGCATTCTTGAATACATCTGGCTTGTTATGCAATACACTGTGAACACAGACAACTACGATTGCAATAAAAGTATGAACCTATTTACAAACTGTATTAACTTCCTATAGAACACTCGCAGATTTAATTTCCTGTAGTTATAATCTCTTTTAACGGGCGTACTGGGTCAAACTGTTGTATTAACTCACTGTAAGATATAGAATAGTAGACATACCTTAAGTTCTTCTTAAAAAGGAAATGCTGTCATTTTTCATGCAGTGATCCGTGAAATAAATCTTTCAAATTTATCCAGATATGATCTTTTCCATCAGCTTATCAAAATTTGAAATGCATGAAATTACTTTGATGTTATGTGTCAGGAGGAAAATATAAAACAGTTGGTGCATTTCGTGATTTTATTCAGTAATTGAAAAATGTCTGGATGCAATAAATCTTGCCAGAATGCGTACCACATTTCTTGCATTGCAAGAGAAATATTTTGAAAACTTGAATATAGTGATGAAACATATTTTAAGGCAATCCGAGTAAATATTACTGGAAATGAGCCAAAAGAGGCGTGCAACTGCATCCATTTATTACTAATTAAGCTATCTTATGATAGCCCGAAAGAGAAAATCAAGAATATTAACGTTATCAAGGAGGAGGTCAGAATGAGTGCGTCCGTGACTGTTTAATTGTAAGTTAGAATCCCCCCCTTTCCAAGTTACCCCTTCTCAACAATCATCCCGGCATTTTCGTGAAGAATACCGCTCCGATCTCTCTCTCTCTCACCTCCTCCCAGCGGATACCGTATCTTTTTTAAGCCACGGTACACCGAGATATATCGCGTTTTCCGGAGAATCCTGATCTTTTCCATCGGTTGCGTTTTAAATTGCAAATTTGTGTTTCGAAGGAATTCGATTAGTATACGCGCAGAATCGCAAAACATCTCTAATTGGGAATCAAAGAGCGAAGGCTGTAATGAAAGTGGGGTTCCAACAAAAAAAAGATTCAATTATCTCCCGGCCGCTGAGTTGGTAATTGAATGAATTGAAATCGCGGGTCTAATGAGATGGAAATGAAGTTCGCAAAAAGCTCCTTCTCGTTAGCGAGTGTGCCCGCGATACTTAACTCCACCGTAACCGAGTTACACAGTTCCTGGTTAAGATAGCTCGTTAGTCGGGGCGATTATGCAAATTGCACGCGCCGATTGAGCAGCATTTATCGCCACTGACGGTGACAAAAGGGTTTCAGTCGACGATCGGTCGAAGCCCTAAGGATTTTGCTTTTCCAAAATCTCTTAGTCTTTCCCTGTCACTCTTTACTGAATACCCGTTAGAGGGTCACAGCAATGAATCAACAATTCTGGTAAAGTATATTTCGACTATCTCACTTTCTTCTTATTCTTAATTAAGTGTAGAATTTGAGTGGTAAATGATTGGTAAACGAATGATTTAAAGTCTGATGATAATTACGTTACTTTTTACTATAGTAATACTAGAAGCTATGTTACATGGCATCATAGATTAGTGTTCATTTATTAGCTGTAAATATCACCTTTTCAAGAAATGTATCCGAAATACACAATAATAATTCTGTACCAAAGTTCATTTGGAGCGAACGTAAAGCATATACAGTCAGGGTGAATATAGCTACGAAATTCAAGAGTTTAAACTCATATTTTCTGTAACATGTTTGGGTTCTTTTATCTTCAGAATTCGACAGATTCAGCTTTTATTTGCACTAATATGTTTTGGTAAATGTAACTACAGAATTCTAAAGATAGAGCTTAAATTTATCATAATAGAGTTTGGATGCTTTTCACAATAAAAATCAACAGAATGAACTTAGATTTACAGTAATATTTTAAATCGATAGATTGAGCTAAGTTCTACAGTAATATTTTAAGATGACAACTGCAAAATTTCATAGATTGAGCTTAGATTTACAATAATATTTTAAGTGATTATAAAATTCAAAGACTAAGTTTGGATTTACACTAAAAATTTTTAGTTAGATAAACTGAAAATTGTAAATATTTATGAAAAGAGACAAGTAACTTTATTTCATCAAATGTACTTCACCTAACATTCAGTTATGTAACCTTTAAAGCACTTCCAACAAAAATTATTATCATATACCATAGTGAAGCAATTAATTGGTCCACTTTAACAGATAAAAGATTCATCCTCTGTGAAAAAATCAGCCTAGTATCATTTAGTTTCTTAATTTATATACACTCACTTCCAAAAGTTAAGCACGAAGATGTAAAATGCAAAAAAATAAACAAATACTGCTTTGATTGACACAAAATTCGGCAGGAAAGTAGCATATATATTTATTCATAAAGCAAAATCAATAATTATATACAGAAATGAAAAAAATATTAATTTTTGTTAGTTATCAGCTAATGACATACTGGAGACTTAAACAGAATTATGTATAAAGTGAAAATAAACAGCATAAAAGGAAAAAAAGGACATTAATAGGGTATCCGATCCACCCTCATCTGTATACAAAGTTTACACCTTGTGACCATGCTTTCAATTAGGTGGTCAACCACCGCAGAATAATCGCCATTCGTCAGGCGAATATGGTGGCCACGCCATACGCGCAATTCCTTCACTCTTCAGGTAGTCATCGACGATGTCAGCTCTATGGGGGACGTGCGTTATCGTCCATTAAAACAGAAGTAGGGCCAACTGCTGCAGCGTACAATCTCACAATGGATTCTAGGATTTCATCTCGATACCGGACAGCCATCAAAGAACCCCGTTTAAAGATGTGCAGGTCGGTGCAGTATCCTAATGAAATCCCTGCCCACACCATAATGCTTCGCCTCGAAATGCGCGCTCTTCGGGTATGTTTCGGGACTGATTGCGTGTCCGTTGTTCACGCCATATCCTTATACTCTTGTCATCTAGTTCCAGAGCAAATCTTTACTCATCAGTAAACATGACATTGCCCAGTCAGACACATTCCAATTGACATGTTCCCGGCACCACTGTAATCGTGCACCTCTTCATTGGACGGATAGAGGAACACAAACTCGAGGTACCCGGGCGTACAATCCACTCATATGTAATCTTCGGCGTGCAGTAGCTGCAGATATCGCCTTACCAATGGATACTGTAACAATAGATGTCACACGTGTGGAGGTCGCTCTGCGATTCCGCTTGGCTACAATAACAATATATCGATCTTCCGCGGGGGTTGTAACCCTTGGTCGACCGGCTACGGGCCTTCGGACAACTGTCTGTGTGATTTGGAATTGTTTTCATAAACGTGAAATTACAGAATGATGAACGCCGAAGAAAAGAGCAACATCTGTGATTGACTGTTCTGCTTCAATGCGCCCTACAGCACGACAGAGTTCAGAATCTTCCATTCGTCTTCTGGAAGTCATAGAAACACGCATGTCTTGAAAACAAATTGTACGAAAGTCTTAAACACCTTCTATAAGCACTTACAGTGAACTTCTGTAACCCTTCATAAATCTGGCTTCTTATAAGACTGCCTGTTTTGCATATTTCTTGACATGAAAGCGCGATTGGCTGTTACCTAACATATTTGCATACTTCCATCTACCTCTGCAGCGAATTGCATCCTCTTCAATTCTGATTGGCTTCTGGAAATTAGCATTTTCCT